>OY748312.1:1429216-1459176 GCA_963556515.1 Nudaria mundana
AAATAAAAAAATTAAAAAAAAAAATCTATTTATTTACTTACTAACTGGTGTTTGTGGCTCTAACCCGTGGTAACTCAAATGCAAATGAATAGAATAACAAAAATACACTTAAATTGTATTTATTTAAGGTGAAATTCAATTCATGAGCAATATTTTAAACTTAGATAATATTTCGTATGAATACATGCATTTTATTTTTGATTTGCTTAAAAATAACCGCAATAATGATATAATTAATTTTATGTTAAGCGCAAAAAAAAAGGAACAAAATACATAAAAAAACTGCCTCATTGCATTCACCGCTAATATAAGTTAAAATATCGCTCATGAATTCCATTTCACCCTGTACAGCTATAACTACAAGAGTATCTACGCTAAAACTTTTGTAAATTTGTTAAATACATACAGAGTAGCATTCCTCCAAAGGAGTAGAACATAACTTCGCAAGCAGTATTCATCATCAGACCAACTAAATTGGCTCCAGCCACTGCCCCAGTTCCACCCAGCATCATCGACATGCTCATTGCCATTCCTCTGTGAAATATTAACATTTGGTATAAATGAACTATTACGTCTGCCATTTGGTTCAAATTGATGCATTCACATTTCAAACTAAGTCAAACGGCTTGACTTCAAAAAAGATACATAATAAGAAAAGAATACATCTAAAAGACTCTTCAACGTGAGTTGGGTTCATATAAAGCCGTAAATATCCATTCTATTACCTCAAATGTGTAGGAAATATTTCTACTGTAAAAGCACCGATAGGCCCAACCGCCAAAATCATCAGAGGAAAACTTGACAGGAGAATAGCGAATATCACATTATCCTTTACAAAATTAATGACGATACAGAAGGTTCCTGTTAAAAAATACTATATTATTATTATGATTTATACCAATATGACAAAACAAAGCTGAAAAGTTAGTTTGGTTAAATGATTTTAAATATTATAAGCGGCTCTAACAACATCACCGGGACTTAATTCATCCCCGCCTACACGCGGTACACCTGCTGATAGATGGATGAGGCATTATAAATGCTTGTCTACATCTTTGGGGATAGGATTAGTCCATGGATTTTTCACTTGCTACGATCCTGGCATACTTCTTTTGATCCCTCAACTTTCATTAGTGTTTTCATACAGGCCTACCGGTTACTGGCACATTTATTTGGCCTTTATTCAAGCTATCTGCGATTTTGTTGCAATTCACTTGGTCAACTGTTACTTGCTCTTAAAATATTAAGATATAAATTATAAACCTCATGCCACGTGGTACAAAACAAACTCGCCGTTCTATATGTATGCGTAGATCTTTAAAACTACGCAACGGACTTAGATGCGGTTTTCACAAACTCATTGCTTGAAATACAAAAAATATATTGCTTGCTCGTCCATTCACATTTGCTTCGTAAATCTGTTGTAAACCTAAATAAATAACTAACCGGAACAAGAGTTTCACCATATTGATTGTGATGATTACCAAATATTACCTATAGTACCGAAGCATAATACAATCAAGTTCTTCTTCCCAGTAAACCTGACAGTCGAGCTGATGACCAGAGCTATCGTCGCGCAGCTCAACTGGGCGATGGAGTTTATAATTAATATAATTTCATCAACTTTATCGTTGCATTCTCCGTATGTCGAGGTAGTCTGTAAACGGTTAAAATTGTCAAGCAACCGAATATTATTACATCAGCATCAGCCAGTGAAAATTCATTAAAATTGGTTCAGCCATTTCACCGCTACCACACAGTCGGAACAAACAGATAGACATATAAAAAATCTAATAATTGATCGATTGAAATTTATTATTAATTTTTTTAACTTGTATAGATGAGCTATGTCAGAAAGACATCGCATTTGAGGGCTAAATAAGGCAGAGTAGCATATTATTATTTTAATTAAATTGGACACTCACACAATGTCATAATAATAATAATAATAAGGATTCAGGGCTAGGCTACCGGTTTCGTAGAGGGGGTGAGGTTATTTCTCACCTGATGTATATGGATGACCTCAAACTGTTCACACTGAAGCACCAAGATTTAGTGACATTATTAAAAACTACGGAAGTTTTTAGTAATGCCATTAAGATGGAGTTCGGTGTTGATAAGTGTGCGGTTATGCATGTACAGCGGGGGAAGGTTGTAAATTCACCGAATCTACAACTTTCTGAGATAATAACCCTCAGATCTCTCTCCGAGACCGAAACATACAAATACCTAGGTATGTCAGAATCATTGGGTATAGCGGTAGAGGATATTAAGAAATCGGTGAAAGAACGTTTTTTTGGCCGCCTGACAAAAGTTCTTAACAGTTCTTTGTCCGGTGGTAACAAAATGCGGGCTTTCAACGGTTGGGTGATACCTTTATTGTTATACTCCTTTGGCATACTTAGGTGGACTCAAACGGAACTAGACGCCCTGGATAGGCGAGTCCGTCAACAACTGACATTGCATCGAATGTTACACCCACGATCTTCTGTCATGAGACTGTACATTCCGCGGAAGTGGGGGGGTCGAGGCTTTTTGAATGCCAAGAACCTCCACAACCGTGAAGTGTGCAGTCTGAGAGATTACTTTCTACAGAACGGGTGTGACATTCATTGCGATGTCGTGATGGTTGACAAGGGCCTGACACCTCTTTCCTTGGCTAACGAGAACTGGCGTAAACCAAAGGTGCTAGGTACTGAAGACCGTAGGGACGTATGGAAGAGTAAGGAGCTACACGGGCGGTTCTACCGGGTCTTAACAGGACCCGACGTAGACCTGCTCGCTTCGGTGAACTGGCTGCGTTTTGGGGACCTCTTTGGGGAAACTGAAGGTTTTGCCTGTGCAATTGCAGATGAGGTTATCAAGACGAACAACTATCGGAAATACATCATGAAGGACGGTACGGTCGACATTTGTCGAGCATGCCACCGTCCTGGTGAATCACTTCGCCATATTATTTCCGGTTGTTCGTATCTTGCTAACACCGAGTACTTGCATAGGCACAATCAAGTAGCCAGGATCATCCACCAGCAACTTGCTCTTCAATATGGCCTTATTGAGTTTGAAGTACCGTACTATAAGTATACACCAGTGCCAGTTCTTGAGAATGGTCGTGCATTGCTCTACTGGGACCGATCAATCATCACGGACAGGACTATTGTTGCAAATAGGCCCGATATCGTGTTGGTTGATCGGACCCAGCGTCGGGCAGTGCTCGTCGATATCGCCGTCCCGCATGACGAAAATCTCGTGAAGGCAGAGAAGGACAAACTTAGTAAATACCTTGATCTGTCCTTCGAGATAACCGCCATGTGGGACGTAGACTCGACGATCATTGTCCCGGTGGTCGTTTCGGCAAACGGATTAATAGCGAAGAGTCTCGATCAACATCTCAAGAGACTCTCGTTAGATTGTTGGATCAAGAGTCAGATTCAGAAGGCTGTTATCCTCGACACGTGCCGTATTGTTAGGAGGTTTCTTAGTCTGTAGCCTCCACCACCGGTAGTTTGGGTCCTACTCCGCTACTGGTGGGTCACTATTTTTTATATTTTTAAATGTATTTGTTTTTTTTTATAAATGTATTTAAAAATGTATAAAATAAGAATGTAAAGGAATAAACGAAATAATAATAATGGTGGTGTAGTGCGTCGCATGAAGTGGACACCAATAATAAATGAACATGTCATGCGTGCGTACTATGAGGCCACAGACGGGGAAACTAACCTGACAGCGTATCGTTCTAGGATGCTTCCTCTGTTTCAGGTTCTTCAACCGACAGTTACCGTTTCCGTTCAACGACTTTCGGATCAGGTGCGGGCTATCCAACGATGCAAATTGTTGGATCAATCTGTGCTTGATCGGCTGCGCCTGGATGTATTATCTACTCGTCCAACTCCTGTGTCAACGATGGCACCGTCGCCTGTAGCACAAACGGTTTCGATTAGTGCGACTTCAGTCGAGATTACACTTGACACAGAAGATGATACAAGTGATATATCTATTCAGTTAAGTGAGCAATTAAGGAGTACTTTGGAGGATGTGATCTTACAGTATAGGTTTACACCTCAATCTAGACCACGTTTACCACGCTTGCCCACTCATAGGCGAAATCTGGCGTTGATGGGAGCCCTAAATGCATTGCTAGCTCCGTACCTACAGACTAGCAATGATTTGCTAGATACTCACTCGATCCTCTACTGTGGAGCTATTGCCGCTTGTCGTGTTGCACGCGTTAAATTCCCCGAAGTTAACCGTGCACCACGACCGGATGGTGTTCCTGCATGGCAGGCGAGAATCGAGCGACGTATCGGCACATTTAGGGTTCTCATTGCAAAGCTAATCTGCTTCAGCCGGGGAAATAATCGTCCCCGGGTCATGCGTTGTGTGGCTCAGGCATTTGCTGGGACTGGTATTAGTTCCCAGCAATACTTAACCAACGTCACGGAACGTATTGACTTTCTGAAGCAGAAAGTATATGCATGGGCAAGTCGTATTCGTCGTTATAGAGAGCGTGTGGATAGATACTGGCAGAATCGTATCTTCCAAAGCGATCAAAGGAAGGTGTACCGAGTGTGGGAGGGAACTAGGCAACGTTTGAGCGACGGGCAACTGCCAGATACTCACGCCATGAATCAATTTTGGCGTGACATATGGTCGGTGCCCGTCGAACATTCGGAGGGTAACTGGATCAGTGTTGTTGAGCGAGAATGCGATAACATCGAGCCCATGGAGTCCTTTACAATAGACTCCGAAGACGTCAGTTGTGCAATGCGTACGGCACCGAACTGGAAAAGTCCTGGGCCGGACGGATTGCACAACTTTTGGATAAAGTGGGTTCGTAGTTCGCATGAACGCTTGGCAACACAGTATCAAGAAGCCCTCGAGTTTGGTTCCTTACCCGCTTTCATGACTACTGGCATCACCTTCCTGCTCCATAAATCAGGTAGTACCACGGAACCTAAGAACTACAGACCTATCACTTGCTTACCTACCATCTACAAGCTCCTTACATCTATTCTGAGAACTAAAATAAACTCACATATAATGTCAAATAACATCTTAAATAGTGCTCAGAATGGATGTAGGGCTGGGTCACGTGGTGCTAAGGAGCTACTCCTTATTGACATGGCCATTAGCCAACAGGTTAAGCGGAGTAGGGGCGCCCTCTCTACTGCCTGGATTGACTACAAGAAGGCCTATGATTCGGTGCCTCATTCATGGCTGGGGAGGATTTTAGAGTTGTATAAAATTAATCCGACTCTTAAATCCTTCTTAGTCTCATGTATGGGGCAGTGGACCACAGTCCTTCGTCAACCAGGTAGTGGCGAGTGCGCTTCTGGTCCGCGTGACTTGATTAGGATTGAGCGTGGTATATTCCAGGGCGACAGTTTGAGTCCATTGTGGTTCTGTTTAGCACTGAATCCACTTAGCACATTGCTGAAGGATTCAGGGCTAGGCTATCGGTTTCGTAGAGGGGGTGAGGTTATTTCTCACCTGATGTATATGGATGACCTCAAACTATTTACACTGAAACACCAAGATTTGGTGGCATTATTAAAAACTACGGAAGGTTTTAGTAATGCCATTAAGATGGAGTTCGGTGTTGATAAGTGTGCGGTCATGCATGTACAGCGGGGGAAGGTTGTAAATTCACCGAATTTACAACTTTCTGAGATAATAACTCTCAGATCTCTCACCGAGACCGAAACATACAAATACCTAGGTATGTCAGAGTCATTGGGTATAGCGGTAGAGGATATTAAGAAATCGGTGAAAGACCGTTTTTTTGGCCGCCTGACAAAAGTTCTTAATAGTTTTTTGTCTGGGGGTAACAAAATGCGGGCTTTCAACGGTTGGGTAATGCCTTTATTGTTGTACTCCTTTGGCATACTTAGGTGGACTCAAACGGAACTAGACGCCCTGGATAGGCGAGTCCGTCAACAACTGACATTGCATCGAATGTTACACCCACGATCTTCTGTCATGAGACTGTACATTCCACGGAAGTTGGGGGGTCGAGGATTTTTAAATGCCAAGAACCCCCATAACCGTGAAGTGTGCAGTCTGAGGAATTACTTCCTACAGAATGGGTGTGGCATTCATTGCGATGTTGTGATGGTTTACAAGGGCCTGACACCTCTCTCCTTGGCTAACGAGAACTGGCGTAAACCAAAGGTGCTAGGTACTGAAGACCGTAGGGACGTATGGAAGAGTAAGGAGCTACACGGGCGGTTCTACCGGGTCTTAACAGGACCCGACGTAGACCTGCTCGCTTCGGTGAACTGGCTGCGTTTCGGTGACCTCTTTGGGGAAACTGAAGGTTTTACCTGTGCAATTGCAGATGAGGTTATCAAGACGAACAACTATAGGAAATATATCATTAAGGACGGTACGGTCGACATTTGTCGAGCATGCCACCGTCCTGGTGAATCACTTCGCCACATTATTTCCGGTTGTTCGTATCTTGCTAACACCGAGTACTTGCATAGGCACAATCAAGTGGCCAGGATCATCCACCAGCAACTTGCTCTTCAATACGGCCTTATTGAGTCCGAGGTACCGTACTATAAGTACACACCAGAGCCAGTTCTCGAGAATGGTCGTGCATTGCTCTACTGGGACCGATCAATCATCACGGACAGGACTATTGTTGCCAATAGGCCTGATATCGTGTTGGTTGATCGGGCTCAGCGCCGGGCGGTGCTCGTCGATGTCACCGTCCCACATGACGAGAATCTCGTTAAGGCAGAGAAGGACAAACTTTCTAAGTACCTCGATCTGACCTTCGAGATAACCGCCATGTGGGACGTAGACTCGACGATCATTGTCCCGATAGTCGTTTCGGCAAATGGACTAATAGCGAAGAGTCTCGATCAACATCTCAAGAGACTCTCGCTAGACTGTTGGCTCAAGGGTCAGATACAGAAGGCTGTCGTCCTCGACAAGGCACGCATCGTTAGGAGGTTTCTCAGTCTGTGACCTCTACCGCTGGTAGTTTGGGCCCTGCTCCGCTACTGGTGGTGGTCTGACATGGATTTTTTTATAATATTATATGTAATTTTTCATATAAATATTGTAAAAAAAATTATGTTAAGAGAATAATTTGAATAAATGAGTATAATAATAATAATAAATACTCTTTATTGCACACAAAAAGAGACAGATATGTTACACATGCCTTAAGAATAATGTACAATAGGCGGCCTTATTGCTAAAGAGCAATCTCTTCCAGGCAACCTTAGGATGGAAAGAAACGGAGAGAGATGATAGGGGTTGTGTACAATGTATTAATAATATAATAAATTGATAAAATATACGAAGAGAGTAGATAGTGAAAGAGTTCAGTGAGTAATAAAATAAATAAATACTAATAATAATAAATACCCATAATATATATCACCTAGCTACGAGTATAAATATTATAATATGGACAGTGTTAGCACATTGAGAGATAATGATCTTTTAGATCTTCTATTTTTAAACGAAGATTGTGATTGTGCCCGTTTAATAGGTAGAGGCAGTGCATTCCACAGACGAACAGCTTGGACAGTGAAACATTTGTCTGAGAACCTTGTCGAGTGCACTGGAACCTCAAGTATTAAGTTTTCCGATGACCTCAGAGACCTCAAATGCGTGTCATGAAGAAACTGAAATCGTTCTTTAAGATAACGCGGAGTACAAGGATTGAACAGAACACTGTATAATAGAGATGTCATCTAGCCCAAATTAAGATAATACAAGCTTGTGTTATGGGATTTAGACAACTGATAAACATAGGTACTTATATATTTCTAAATACAAACAATACAAAAATTTGTGGATCACACAAATAATTTGATTCGACCCGGAATCGAACCTGGGACGGCAGTCGCATACTCATACCACTGCGCCACCAGGGCAGTCATAATATCGCAGTATAATTATCCTACTGTGGGTATCACAGGAGAAGTTTAACCCACCTGATTTAAATTTTAACTTGACATGCGGTCTTCCCGTTCCCATTTCCCATCATAACCTTGTTCAGTACATCTGGTACCCAGGCGAAGAGACCGTTTAACCTGAAATTGTTCCGTACACAATTGTTATGCTTTATCAAATTTAGTTTATAGTTGCAATCTTCTCTATATATAAAAATGAATCCCTATTTCCCTTGGTCACGACATCACGCGTGAACGGCTGGACCGATTTGGCTAATTTGGGTCTTAAAATATTCGTGGAGGTTCAGGGAAGATTTACAAGCAAAATTTCAGGCGGTACGAAGTTCGCCGGGACCACTAGTATAGTATAAAAATACTTACACACACATTATACCACACAGCAGAATGGCGTTCAATAGTAAATATTTTAAATACTTCCATTTTAATAATGGCCTTGTTTGTAACTGTAGGGACTTTAAAAAGCCCCCCTTCTCTCTGTAGCGCGGCGGAATGATTAGTTGACGAATCTGAAATAAAAAAGAATCTTATTTTTAAACTGACATGGTACTAATATGACTGCTTCGGTGGCGTGGTCGGTAGTGCATCCGCTTTCGACGTCGAAGTCTCAGGTTCGATTCCCGGTCGGGACAAACTTCGTGTGAAGACAGATACGTTTGTTCCGAAGTCTGTGTAATATGTATGTATGTACAATAAAATATGTATATAAGTATTTATATCAGTTTATCTAGTACTCATATCATAAGCTCTGCTTAGTTTGAGACTAGATGGCGTTGTGTGAATTATCCTAACATATTAATTACTCTGACCAACTGAGATCCACAATCGAAGATATCGGAATGGCGATTTGCCGTACGCTAGAGAACGTTAGAACCAATGAGACACACGGCGCCGTTCCCAAAGCGGTCGTAAAACAGAATCGACCAAAAATATCGCAGAAACATTTTGGTCACGTGATTAGATTAATACATTTGTGGAATTTTATGCGACGTTTTTGGTTCATTTTGTTGTTGCGACCACTTTGGGAACGACTCCGCTCTCCAGGGAAACCGAAGCATAATAGTGAATAGTCTCGTACCATATGTTTTCAATTATTAAACTCACAGGGTATTCTTCTGGACATTTTCTTTTGTTTCCTGCATATATACGTTGCAGTAGGTACCAGAAGTGCTTCATCGTGTTTCTTTTGAGAGACCAGATACTTGGGACTCTCAGGGGCAAAGCTCATGAGGACAGCAGAGAGTATAAAGAAACAGGAGTAGACTAGAAGTAGACTAGAAGGCGCCAGGACCGAAAGATATAGATACCAAATGATATCCTAAAATCCAGTGGTATTATTATCCAGGCTAGTACTGAAATCAAAAGAAGCAAAACTATCAACCTATGGTAATGTTGCAAATAAGTTTATACACACCTGTGTACGCTTTAAGTACGTTTGGGTACGTATATGTAGGTACGTATTGGTACGCTTTGGGCCTATGCCAAGTGCACCAAAAACTGTACCGAACCCTCGGAGAACTTTCTTTATTTCTTTTTATTAAGGATTTCAATTTTACCTGACATGTAAGTACTAGTGGTCGCCCTATGGTTGAACAGTAGAGCTCGCGAACATTAAAAAAATTTTTTGACATTTGCCCCCTTTCCCCCCTCCCTAATAAAAAACTCACACCAAAAATATTGTTTCTAGTAAAGGAATACTTATGTCAGGTTTCGTGGAGATCGGATCATAAATGGGGCAGCTAGCCCGGAAAAACATTAAAACGTTATTTGACCTTATTTACCCCAATCAAAAAAGCTCAGGATGAAAAAATTGTGTTAAATCAAGGAACACTTGTGCCAAGTTTCGTGAAGATCGGATAAAAACTGTGGCTGCTAGCCCGGAACACACATATACACAGATGGATGGAAGCAAAATTGTCCAATCTCGATACGTAGACGCTTCGCTCGCTCGGTCAATTATAGATTATTACTATCGAGTTTGAAATAAATAAGTTTTATCGATACAGGCCCAGCTACTTTTCAGTTTTTTTTTTATTTTCTCTGTAGCTATTATATTTAAGCTGTTACAAAGGTTTTTATCATCAAGCGTGGAAAGTATTTCCACCACCTCCCGCGCCAGTGGGGGTTGACGTGTCACACCCTCATTTATTCTGGCAAAAATGAATGAAAAACCGACTCGACTGGCGAAAAAGTGTACCTCTGCCTACGTTTTCGGGAACCAGGTATGATACTTACTCGGTGCTAAAGCTGAGTCATATACTTGAATGGCATTGGTCATAGACAATATAATATCTTTGTGTTTTGGCGGTACAATTTTCCCAATATAAGTGTATGGTATTGCTGAGGGACACGCCACACTGGAACACAAAAGCATTTTTTATTAAATAATAATGATAACATAAAAAAAATACCAAATGGGACTACCTAGTCTGTAAAAAGTTATGCGTAGTCGAAAATAAAAGAAAAATATAAAAGTATGTGTCACAAAGCAAACGAATTTCAGACCTACAGGGTTATTCATAACCGTCAGAATCTGCCGTTGTCGAATCCGAGCGGAAAGTTGTCTTATCGGATGCGCAAACGCTATTCACAAATCCGAAATTCGATAATTTTTGACAGATTACTCGGTAGAGACTTTGATTTATGATATCTTGTTGCTTGCATCTGCGCTGTGTTGATCTATGCCTCTATGGTATGTGTTTATGGCTACGTGTCGACTGGAAAACCTCTTCAATTTTAGTCGTCGCTTAAAACACAAAATCACCTCTTATTCCTCCAAGGAATAGACAGAGGCAATTATTACATTCACATTTTACGAGTAACTAGACATTTTGTCGTTGCTACTTATAGTTAGATTTTTTTTAAAAAGAGCAGATTTGTTTTTTTTAATTTGGCGAGACCGCGGCCCCTTCATTGCTTGCATACCAGAAGGTATTTCCAGCAAAAAGAAAAAAGAGTAGGTAAAGTATTTCTTTCCCTTTTTAACCGACTTCTATAAAAGGAGGAGGTTCTCAATTCGACTGTATGTTTCTTTCTCCTTTTGGAAAGTGGCGTTTGAAATACTAATTAACTAGTGTATTCAGTGTACACTACACACTGCTATCTGTTTAATTTGAATATCAGCCCCATAAGTCGAAACTGAACATGAACTTTTACGGTCTCACCGCTGAGTTACGGACTGAATTTCGACAGTACAATACTTCGACATGTAGCGAACTTCGAAAACACATAGATCGACAAGTCATTACTTCGACAGACAATTATTAGACAACACACACCTTCGAATTACCACTACTTCAACAGACGATTATTCGACAGACAATACTGAGACAAGACACATCTTCGAATGACCACTACTTCTACAGATTTTCTATGTAGTGTTTCGTTGAATTGTAACTGTTTATTTTCTTTGGTTTTTCAATTTAAGCTAAAATTCTCTGTATATCGTTTTCTGTACTTTTTATTTATTTTTTAACTTCGTCCAAAGTTTTGAAAATGTAATTTTTTTTTGTTGAGCAGAGTATTCCATCCCATATGCCAGCTCTAGGTCACGGAAACTTGAGAAAGAGCCCCCGTGGTTTTTTTGACTCCCAATTCAGTGCACATAATTATTCTTTATTTATTACCTTGTGGATCACTGGTACATAAGATGTTAGCGGTAAAAGAAATGGTCAGTTGTGTCCTGCCATTCAGTTAAGGCAACAATACAATATTTTAAATAGTTATAAAACTATTTAAAATATTCCACATTACAATATTCTCATTATCTAAAAATTTAATGAACAATTACATAATGTCAATAAAATTGTAAGAGAACAAGAATACTAAAATGTCAAATAAAAACTTAAATATAAATGTCAATTAAAAATGTCAAGTTTCAATTTTATATCCACTTAAATAATCTCATACTAATTAAAATTAAATTAGAAAATTATAAATGTCAATTAAATTTAAGATATCAAGTAAAATAAAAAATGTCAAAGAAAATACCCCTAGAAAAGGTCCAAATTCTCTGCCTAGTTAAATTAAATAAATCTAACTACTTTGCAATATTCCGCCACATGCAAATTACCCAACTCTCGTATTTATTCATGCACAAGTCCGCCCTCCAAACCCACTTAGGCCGAAAGAATAGAGAAATAATTTTGAAAATAGAATAATTATGAGAGTTGTGTTATCGTGCAAAAAATAATAAAAACATCGACACGTGTTTCGCCCCCAACCAGGGGCATCATCAGGAGATGTCGATGGCTCGGCGCACGGCGACCGAATGGTCTTCGGAATGGAATTCGGTCGCCGTGCGCCGAGCCAGCACTATACTGAGCCGAGCACTATACTGACATACAAAATGTAATTTTTGTGTGTCTGTCTGTCCGTCTCGGTCTGTAATTTGACTGCCTCGATGGCGCAGTGGTATGAGTATGCGACTGCCGTCCCTGAGGTAACAGGTTCGATTCCGGGTCGAATCAAATTATTTGTGTGATCCACAAATCTTTGTTTCGGAGTTTGGGTGTCTTCTATGTATGTATTTAGAAATATTATAAGTATGTTTATCAGTCAGCTAGATCCCATAACACAAGCTTATATTAGCTTAATTTGGGCTAGATGACAATGTGTGAGAATGTCCAAAAATATTTATTTATTTAATCTCTGTAATGGCTGGCCCGATTTTAACGGGACTTTCACTGGCAGACAGCTGAGGTAATAAGGTGTAATATATCCTGGAATTCCCACGGGAATGTTTTCCCGTGGAAATTAAGAACCATAAAACTATTTCACGCGGACGTCCGTTAGTTGTAAATAAAATACCCTCTAAGTCTATACAATTAAACTATTTTCACAATGAATCCTAATACGCCTAATACTGATACTCAACTAAATGTTTATTTTAATTGCTACGTCACGAAAATGGAAGTCATTGCACTAATAAATTGCTTTACGCTGGATGTGTCTGATACTCAGTTTACCTAGCTCGCGTTATGCCTAACAAAACGTAGAAGTAGGCATAACGCTAGTTAGACTTACTTCGATACAGGCCAACAGCTATAAGAGACCAAATAATAACCAGACCAACTTAGATTTAGTCTTTTAGCGCTTTCTTAACTCAACTCTTAACCCTAAATTATATTATATTCAGGATGTTACAAAATACCATTAATAAATATATTACGAACACAAACCTATTGGAACGAAGTTCCTTATCGCGCGTTGCGAAAGGGGGCTAGACGGAGAAAATTAAGGGAAAAAGTGGGTCCGACACTTTTTGCTATTGTTGTAAGCTGGACGGGGCGTGCGCGTGTTTCTGTCTGTCTATACGTATATATATATATTTATTTTATTATTAATCGAAAGGAAAGAACCTCTCAAGTTTTATATGTATCCTTATAACTAATATTATAAATGCGAAAGTACTAATTTATGCGGGTGGAGCCGAGGTCATTAGCTTGTATATATCTATAGGCATAACGCAATATAGACCATGTAAAATTTAGGTATAAAGAGAAGTAATCCTTATGCGAAGTAGGCAAATGGCGACTTAGGCAAACAGATACTTAGGCTAAAAGCTAATCGAAAATGAAGTTTAGGCATAACGCGAGCTAGGTAAACTGAGTATAAGACACATCCAGCGTAAAGCAATAAATTTAGGTACTGATATAGTTGTATGACCTAGGTTGAACCTAGGTGTGAAGCCTGATTTACACGTGACGCAGAGGTAAAAAAGGAAAAAAGTGTTTTTTCTTTTAAAATATTTTTGGACATTCTCACACAACGTCTTCTAGCCCAAATTAAGCTTATAAAAGCTTGTGCTATGGGATCTAAACAACTGATAAACATACTTATATATTGAGTGGAATCAGGCGTTACCTGGCGAAAGACCATGATAAAACAATGGAAAATTTGTCTCAAAGAGACTCTCTTTGAGACAGTCTTGATAATGCCTCGTGAGTAGGTGAAACCTATGTCGATGTTTAACATCTCTTCTAGTTAGCGAAATCATTGTAATTATCTAAATTTCAACATCAAATTTTCCATTGTTTTACTTATATATATTTCTAAATACATACATATTATACATGGGGCACACTAAAAGTTTTGCACTTCTAGCTAATCGGAACTATTTTAATTTCGAATGTTATATTTTTTTTAAACGTTGCAACCTTCTTAGTAATAAAAAAAAACAATTGGCGGGAAATCATTTGTCAATTGTTTTTTATCACACATCAAACTTCTACGTATGCAACGAAAATGGAATTAAGTCGAAAAGATTTTAGAGCGATGATTTTTTAAGATTTTAAAAGTTCTCTCACTCCGCAAGACTGTGCCGCTCGTCTTCAAAATGATTTTGGGAGAGAAGCACCTTGTTTGAGCACCGTGAGGCGATGTTTTGCTGAATTTGAGAGAGGTCGAGTTTCTTTACACGACGAATTTCGTGAAGGGCGACGTTCAACTGCTGTCAACGAAAATAATGTGGCTATTGTTAAGCGGTTAATTGAAGAAAACCCGCGGATTACCTATGAGACAATTCGAGGACTATTGGGGATTGGTATGAGTCAAATCCAGAAAAATTTACACGAAGAATTGAAAGTTCGGAAACTTTGTTGTCGTTGGATCCCTCATGAACTGACAGCGGAGCAGAAGCGGGCTCGCGTGGTGCTCACAGATGCTACTGAAGTATGACCACGGACATTCTAATGCTGTTTATGACATTGTCACAGGAAAGAAACGTGGATATGTTTTGAACCCGAAAAAAAAACAGCAATCTTGTGAATGGGTGTTTGAAAATGAGAACAAGCCAACAAAAGTGAAGCAGGCGAGAAACGTTGGTAAAAAAATTATCGCGTTTTTTTTCTCAGCTACGGGTCCCATCTGTACAATTCCACTTGAAGATCAAAAGAGTGTTAATGCCGAGTGGTATTCTACTATTTGTTTACCCAGGGTGTTAGAAAAAGTTCGCGAAAGACGACCCAAAAACCGCGTTCTCCTACATCATGACAACGCTTCTTCACACACGGCCAACAAAACAAAGTCATTTTTAGCTTCCGAAAAAGTACAACTCGTCACCTATCCTGCGCATAGTCCCGACCTAGCACACTGTGATTTCTGTATTTTCCCCAAAATCAAAGATTTGATGAGAGGTTTCACTTTTACCAACTCCGAAGATGCAGGTTCAATGCGTTTAATCAGCACGTAGAAAACATGCATACAGATCTGTGGTCCTCCTGTTTTAAAAAATGGTTCGATCGCATGAGAAAATATTTTGAAAAGCAATAAACATAATATTTTGGTTTTAACATGTTGTTTTTTTAAGTTACGCATAACTTATAGTGTGACCCACGTACATAGAAAATACCCTAACTCTGAAACAAACATTTCTGTATCACACATATAATTTTATTCGACCCGGAATCGACCTTGGGACCTTAGGTAGGGCAGTCGCATACTCATACCACTACGCCATCGAGGCAGTCGATTAGATAACGGTCAAGTATGACTCTCGAACAAGACAAGACATTTTTTTTAAATTGGTTGTAAACTGTCCATTCTTCACCGATGTATCATCATCAGTATCTACCTGCCCTTATCCCAAAAATTTAAGGTCGGCGTACATATCTTCAAATCCAACATTTCCATCGTCTGACGTCATCTCCTCAGTCACTACCTTTCTTTATTTTATACTAGCGGACAACCGCGGTTTTGCCCGCTTGACAAATTAAATACACAAAAACCCTTCCTCGAGAACCATTCTATCCATAGGTAAAACGGCATTAAAATCCGTTGCGTAGTTTTAAAGATCTAAACATACATAGGGGACGTAAGCGATTTAGTTTTATACTATGTTATAATTTTGTTTAAGCGACATTTAATTATAAATTCAGTCCAAAACAGTTTTACTCCCTTTTTTGTCATATCCTCTTTCACACATTCGATCCATCTTTTTCGGGCTTACCTCTGCTACTAAAGCCATCTACATTTCTACTCTCTTTACCAACGATTGTTGACCGAAGTAATACCTACCGATATAGGGGAATGAAGCCACCAGCCCACGTTGGCTGTCAGACATCTGGAGGTCGCAGACTGCAGCTGGAAGTATCAGGGCATATCCTATCATCTCCAGAACGGCTGCTGTTAGACACAACGCCAGAACTAGGATGTACTTCAAGTTGTACCAGCCAATGCCTTTAAGAAGTATAGAAATGATTAGCTGATGACCTCGAAATTCTCGCGTGGAATAGTTTCCGTGTCCCAATTCCCAATGTAACCTAAGTTATTGCTTATAGCAGGTCGGTGTTATTAGATTACATTAGAATAAATTTCATTGTATACCAATTAAAAACCATAGGATACAACAGATACAGGATTTACAAAGGGCGGCCTTATAAAAAAGGGGTAAGTACTTGATTATTTTGCTCGATTTTACTTACATTTCTAACTCTAATCTTATAAATACGTGCTATTTCAAGTGCTTCATCCAAATCAGCTACATCATCGCTACTCATACAACTATCTTGCTTATTCTCTTTTTCTATATTATTTATACATTTTTCTTCATTCATCATTGGTAATTCTTGAAAAAAACTTATAAATACACAAAACAGTAGATTTTTAAAAGTATCGAATTAATAAATCTATAGTAATTTTACTTGTACTGTATCACCACGTATTCTTAAGACGAAATTACTTTAAATGTAATGTATTTATACTTAGTTGGACATAAGTGCTATCTAATCTGGATTTAAGGCTTCAAATTCTGTTGAATTCTGCATTTTATCTTTCTAACTAAATTGTAAAATCTTTGGGTAAACTCGTCTAAACATTATCTAAATACAGATAAATATAATTGGCTGTTTGTCGTGTCAAAATTACAATTTTTCTCTAAATAGGCACAAATGATGGTGGAACGTATTTTACGCTGCCGTGCTAAGCGCAAAGGCGGTAGCTCAAAAAAATCGAAAAGTTGATTTTATGCCATCGGAGCTTTAAAAAATAACGCAGCTACAAAACCTTTTAGCGCTATCTCGTTTAAAACATTAAAAACCCTCAAAAGAGATTTCCATATGTCAGTTTTACCTTTTTTTTTTTTTAATACGCGGGCCGTTGTCGCTGCCGCACCTACGTCCATTGCCGAGCGCCGCGATGTCAGTTTTTCCTGGAATTACCCAAAGGTATTATAATTATTACGGACCTAAATGGCCGTATATTTTGATTTTTGATTAGCGGCAAATTACGTACCCATAACGCGAAATTAAGCCCAATTAACGCAAATCATGAAAAAGATAAATCCACACAATTTTTTGATATGTTAACTATTCTGGTACAATATAACAATTAAATACAAAATAACGTATTAAATTCAATGCAATAACTGCTTCGCTGGCGTGGTCGGTAGTGCATGGACTCTCCTCCGGAGTCTAGGGTTCGATTCCCGGGTGGAATCAAATATTTGTGTGATTCACAAATGTTTGTTTCGGAGTTTAGGTGCATTTATTTACAATAAGAATTACAATGTACAAAATATACATAATTAAATACTAAAAATATTTACATTACAAAATATCGTTTAAAAATTCCTCCGCGTCATTGCCGACTGGGAAGGTTCCCAGAATGCTGGCTGTGTTGCCACGTTGGATGGCGATACTTACTCTTTAGGCCAGAAAATAGCCAGCCTTCTGGTCCTGAGAAGCATCGATTAGGTGTTTAGCAATGTCTCTATAAAGGCGGCGAGCACTCGGACCCCATGACCCCAGTGTCTCAACCCCAAACGGCTCAAATATGTAATCACCTGCTAGGTTAGCTACCCGGTCACTGTGGCCCCGATTCCAGGAGCGTTTTTTAAACGCGCGTTAAAAAAACGTTGAAGTAGATGAAATGTATTGTCTAATATTAGTAGCAGTGTTAACTATGATGAGTCCAAAAGTGAGCGGTACAAGTGTGAGTGGAGAAGATATAGATAGAAAGAGACAAAACAAAACTGCAGCTGGTAGTGGGAAGAGAACGAGAAACATAAGTTCTAGTAGTTCTCATGATGTTACGTGACTTTTATTGATATTAGGTTATCAAATTGTAGTCTAGTGTATGTATAATAGTCCGAGACGCTCACGACTTTAACTGGCTGTGCCATAGCGGCTGGCATGTAAAATTTTGTTGCCTTTCAGTAACATTTTATCGCAAGGCAACGAGTCTCAAATTTTATTCAAAATTACAATATAGCTGCTACTTTTTATTAAATTCCCTAACATAACCTATTATATGTGTGCCCGGTGACGGCAATAGGCTTGCCCCCTATTACGTGGAACTAAAAATATATATTTAGGTCGACAAATTGACGCCACTCGCCTGGTGGTAAGCTGAGGCGACGTCTGGCAATTGAGGGCGACTCTCACAGTACACAGGAATACTATAGAGAGTGGCCCTCAACTTAACGACCCTGTAATGTGCCTCTTCACGCTTCGCTTAAAGAGCCCAGGGTTATATGTTGGAGGAAACACGTGCGCAGGCAGGGCGTTCCAAGCCACCATCGTTCGGCAGAGAAACGATCGTTTAAAACGCTCGGTTCTCGCGAAGACGGTTTCCACGGTATGAGGGTGACATCTCTGCCCGGCACGCGTTGTTCGGGATCGGAAGGGTGAGGGTGGGATCAGGTTGAAGAGCTCTTCAGAACACTCACCGTGGTAAATACGGTAGAACACGGCCAAGGAAGCAATTGTTCGGCGCTGGGCTAGCGGCTCAAGGCTTCCCGTTACCTCCGGACAGTCTATAATGCGAACAGCGCGTCGCTGCATAGCGTCGAGTGCGTCCAGCAAATACTTCGCGGAGCCGTCCCAGAGGTGAGAGCAGTATTAAACGCAGGGTCTAATCTGCGTTTTGTACAGCAGACACCTCTGGTGCGGTGTAAAGAATCGCTTTACCTTGTTCAGTATTCCTAGTTTCCGCGAAGCTAGCCCAATACATCTCTCAATGTATTTTGTGTTATTGAGCTCTCGACGAACGTCTATGCCAAGGATGTCTAGATTGTCCTTCATTGGTAATATTGCATTCTGAAGAGTGGGTAGGGGAAGGAAAGGGGATTTTTTCGCTGTAAATGCACACGCCTGTGTTTTGTGGGCATTGAACTCGACCAAGTTCTCGGCACCCCATTGGGAGATACTGTCGAGGTTTCGGTCGAGATCACCCACGAGATGTCGTCTCTCCTCCTCTATCACAGATCGCCCCGCCGTCGGACGAACCGAGTAACTCCCGCGCAATGTACTGTCATCTGCATAGCAATGAATGTTCCCGAGGGAAAGCATATCATTGATATGCAGAAGAAAGAGAGTTGGTGACAGTACGGACCCCTGCGGTACCCCGGCATTCACTTGCAAAAAGCGAGAAGCCTGGCCATCGCAGAGGACCCGCACTCGGCGCTCGTTTAAAAAACTGGCAATCCAGCTGCACAGTTGAGGAGGTAGACCATATGCCGGAAGCTTGGAAAGGAGCGAAGCATGCCAGACCCTATCGAAAGCTTTGGCGATGTCCAGGCTAATAGCCAAGGACTCGCCGAACTTTTCCATAGCCTCACCCCATACATGCGTGACGAATGCCAGGAGGTCACCCGTTGATCGTTTTGGCCTGAAGCCATATTGCCGATCATTGATTAGCGAGTGATCCTCCAGGTATCGCATGAGCTGCTTATTAATAAGAAGCTCGAGCACCTTGCAAATGACTGAGGTGACAGCTATGGGTCGATAGTTGCCTGGATCGGATCGATCCCCTTTCTTGGGGATCGGTTATACGTTCGCCTCCTTCCAGGCCCCCGGCACGAGGCCTGTAGAGTATGACAGGCGGTACAGACGCGTTAATACTGGAGACAACTCAGCAGCACATTTTCGTAGCACCACCGCCGGAATGCCGTCAGGGCCACTGGCTTTCCGCGTGTCGAGTGACCGCAGCACTGCCCGTACATCACATTGCCTGATAGCAATATCAGGCATAGTGTGGCCACAGTTGGCGATGGCGGGGGGCTGCAGGCCACGGTCATCGACCCGGGAATTAGCCGCAAAGAGGTCTGCGAGCATGTCCGCCTTCTCTTGGGCTTTGTGAGCCAGTGATCCGGAAAACGCAGTGGTGGCAGCGAGGGTTGACAAAAATTTGACTGTACGGCTTTGGCCAGTTGCCAGTATCCACGGCTGCCCGTGGGATGGGATGTGAGCTCCTGACCAAGCCGCGCGACGCGCTGGGCATCCGCTCTCTTGAAGGCCCTCTTGCTGAACCTAGTGGCCCGATTGTACGCTGCTTTGAGGCGGTTCACGTTCGGGTCACGTGCCGCCCGAGCCCTGACCCAGGCGCGATATGCCGACTGTTTTTTCTGGACAGCCTCGGCACATTCACGCCCGAACCAGGGGCGAGCTTTGCGGATGCTGGCGACATCAGTGAAAGGGATATAATATTCTATCCCTAGACTGATCTCGCCAGCAATGGCAGCAGCGCTATCCGAAGGCGCCTTCCCTACAAAGCAGCGCTGGCTCCACGGGACGGACGCAAAGTAATCGCGGAGACCGTCCCAGTCTGCCGACGAGTAGTGCCATAGTCGTCGAGTCATTTGTTCAGCACGAGCAGGCGGTGGCACTTGGAAGCTGGCGTGCACCACACAGTGGTCGGATGTGCCCAGTGGGGCGCGTACCGACACACTGTACTCGGCTGGGCGACTCGTCAGCAGTAGATCCAGCAAGGCGGGCGTGTGGTCTGACCTGTCAGGTATCCGGGTGATCCCCTGTACCATCTGGGTCAGCCCCTGGGAGAGAGCGAATGCATGGGCGGTTCGTCCCGCATGATCGGTCCTAAGGGACCCCAGCCACTCAACGTGATGACCGTTAAAGTCCCCCAGGAAAACCAGGTCAGCGTTCGGGAACCGCACCTGCGCATCGTCAGCCATCTCGCTGAGGTATTCGAAAAGCCTTGTTGAAACCAGTGTCCCCTGTGTGGGAGCGGTAGACGCACACGTAAATCTGGCTCATGGAGCCATGATCCACGTGCAGCCAAAGGACGGAGTAGGAGGGGTTCTCCAGACAGCGCAACCGGCGGCAGTAAACATCCGCCCTAACGAACACGCACACCCCGGCTTTATCGCGGAATTGTTCCTCAATGATATAGCCCGGGTAACAGAGGTACGACGTGTCGTCAGGGCGGCGTATCTGTGTCTCCGTTAGGAACATCACAGAAGGTCGTGTCGACTCCAGGTGATGGTGGACGGTATCGAGGTTTGCATGGAGTCCGCGGATATTCGCGAACTCCACCTCAAACGAAGTCAACTTTGTGGGGTTTCTAGGGGCCGCTGTGTACCGTCTATTCTCTTGTTGCACTGTCATTGTGAAATATGGGGAAGCGTGAAGACAGGGCGATATTTGGTGCGGCAGTAAGTGACAAAGTGCAGAGGCTAGCTTCGTCTAGAACCGTGTGGTTAGGTCGGAGCCGACCCGCCGGACGGAAGGGCTCCCAAACCCCCCTGATGCAAGGCCGCCGCTACCCCACACCGGTTACCACCCGGAGTGGCGACCCCACAACAGGATTATGCGCAACATGTGGGGCAGCCTACTGGGGTGGTTGGTCCCAGGCGGGCCCCATGACTATGTTGCGGGCGGCCGCGGCAACGCCGTTGCTAAGGGTCTCCCTGGCCGGCGAATCGACCCACACCACCCACACTAGACTCCGCTTCGCCCCCACTGGACCCCTGCCTGCCGCACCATACACCGCCCCGGGCCCGGCAGTGCAGCTGCTGAACCCCTAACGCAACCCAGCCTGGGCTGGGTTACTTGGGGGGCTTTAGCACAGCTGCACGGTGGTACCCCCCCGGACCAACACTGTTGTACCACCTGGTATCCACGTAGGGGCCAAAGCCACCACATGGGTACCGTAATATACGAACCTCGTCCGTTAATCAGCAGGTGAGGTCGCTGGGGCCCGATAGATGTAAGAAGGGCCCCTTTGCACCCATTTGCACAAAATTTGCACAAAATTGTAGGTGTGTAATGCACCTCTCCCTACCCCTTCGGGGATAGAGGCGCGATATGTGTGTGTGTTAAGACACTTATAATTTAAGTATTAAAAGTTCTTTAGAAATAGAGAAAGTTTCAGACGAGCTCTAATTGAGCGGAGCGAAGCGGAGCTCAATCTTAGGCGACAAGTGTAAACCGAAACCGCTCGACCGATTTTGACCAAATTTGGCATGCTGGTCGACTACGGAGGAATAATCACCGAAAATGTCCTGGAAATCACTGAAAAACCAGATGATTAAATGGTTGCCATAGAAACACGTGCGTCAACAATGAAAATAGTTTTTTTTTCATTTGATTAATTAATTTAAGTGTTCGATTCTGATTCTGATATGTCATAAAAACATTTTTGCTCCGCTCAACATTTGCAATTAGCAGCATGTATTGCATACCTAGTAATACTAAGCACTCCATGGACTCTCCGTGCGGGCGGGTGATAAAGTATGGAACACATTGCAGGCGACTGAGACTTACGACTTAGTTGTAGATATAGGGTGGCCATCTTGCGACTAGTCAGCGCTCACCTTTACCATGTGACGTATTCCCCCCTCTTTTTTTTTTTTTTTTTTAGTTCCGCGACCAAGGCCGCGGCCGCTCTAACGTCCGTTGCCGGGCGTCTCTGGGTACAAACAGAACGTATTTCCAGTGGCGCCCGGCGGGATTATTCCCCCCTCTAACTTATACTTGTCTACGAAGGGCAGGTCAGAGAATCAGGCGTACCTATATGATACCTTTGTATTTTGGAAGATTTCTTTTATATTTACTTTTGTGTAATTTAACTCCGTAATTTAGTTTTGCCGTGACTTAAAGGTGAGTTTGCGTATTAAGTTCTAATACATTTATGATTATAGCCTCAAGATGTAACTGAAAAGATTTTATATATTCATGATAAGGAGTAGAAATGAGTTACATAGGTACTTACTAAAACACGCCTATATGCTCGAGGGGTTAGGCAGAGGTATGTTGCACACCCACATATTACTAATAGGAGTCAAGCCTATTGCCGTTACCAAGTATATAAAAGAAATCAGAATCACCAAAAGCCTGGACCGATGTTACATCAAGAATCTCTGCGGGTTTTTTTTTTAAATCCGCTGCCCAAGGCCAAGGCCCTACGTCCATTGTCGGGCCCCCCAGGTACTCTTAAATTAAGGAATGTATTAAACAAAAAAAACAGCCTCTTACAAGGCTTTATATTTATGGCACTCAGCAGGGGTGGATACCATATACCGTTCTTAAGTCAGTTCTAGAAGGCACACATGGACAGTGGACACTCAAGCAGTCGATGAGGAGTCCCAGACTCCAGCACACTCTTCTAAAATCTACTCGTAGCAAATAATTTGTCAACAATATCAGTGATGTGGACGAGAGGTCATTGACCCTTCGAAAATCTTGACACCGACTTCTGTAATGAGCGGTGGCGCCATCTAGTTTTAATCGTTGGTACTAATGCAGTTGTACGAATACGAACTAGTACGGCGTGTGATGTAATCTATAGTAGGTACTATAGATTACATCCCACCTAAATAAGTGTTAGGGTATGTAACTAATTCGATTTTATTATAGTACATGATATTAAACGTGTAGGTATATTAGAAAATGTATGTACTAGAAACTCTATTTAATAATGTATTTTAGACGACTTCAAAAATAGAGGTTTTCAATTCGACTGAATGATTTCTAGGGTTCCGTAGTTCTAGTTTCGGACCCGAATTTGTTTCGGTCCGTCCGTCTGTCGTCGGCTTTGCTCTAAAGCGATGATGAGTGCTATAAACATGAAACTTTGCATGGATATAATTGTATATGGGTTGACTACATTAAAATCTAGAGATTTTCATACATCTCCCTTACTTAATTTGTTTGTGAACAGACAGACACATTAGTTGTTTGTTGGTCTGTATGTGTCACTTGGGTTTCTATACAACATATTTAAAAAGATAATGTCTTGCATTGGTGAATACCTATTTTGAACGTCGTTAGTATGATTTGTTGTTTCTGCCCGCGTTGGTTATTGTGAGAAATCCTACATCGCGCTAACGTTATTTGCACACTCTTACTTATAAGAAAATATGTTCAAGCTGTTCTCTTTGAGACAGTCTTGATAATGCCTCGTTTAGAGGCGAAACAATTGTCGACGTTTTGTTGTCCTTTTAACCCTGCGAAAAATAATGCTATTAAATTCAGTATCATGACATATGGCATACTACTGTGGGGTAACGCTGCCGACATTGAATGCATCTTTGTGTTACAGAAGAGGGCTGTCCGGAATATCTATGGTATGGGGTCTCGGGAGTCATTAAGAGATAAGTTTAAGCCTATTAACATCCTTACAGTGTATTCACAGTATATTTATGAAATTTTATTGTATACCCACAAGAACTAAAGTAAATTTTTGAAAAATAGTGATAATCATAATCTAAACTTAAGAAATAAGAATAAACTGGCTGTTCCTAAATTTAGGCTTCATAAAGTGAGTAATTCTTTTGCGGGGAACTTTATTCGAATGTACAATGCATTGCCAACCGAAATAGCAAATTTATCTGTCAATAAATTTAAAAAACTAAAAAAAGTAAATTGTGCCATAAAGCTTATTATAGTATTAATGATTTCTTAGATGACAAGGCTGCCTAGTTGTAACACGAATTTCTCCTTTCTAAATAACTGTATTAGATTTAAGATGTAATATTTTGAAAAAAGCCGAACTGAGTTTCTTGTGGGTTCTTCTCAGTCTCGTTGCATTTTGGTACCCTCCGTAGAGTCACACCAACTTTTGACGAATCTAAATAATTTTCTTAAAATTTTAAAAGATAATAAACGTTATTTTATATTTTATTTTATTTTATAATCTCTTCGATGTTTTTTTTTTGCGAAATTAGGCGAGATAATGCTTTTTTTCATCCAACTCGTAACATATAAGAAACATAATATTAATATACATCATTCTGTATTATGTATAAATGTTGTGGCCATATCGTAGAGTTGTTCACTTCATGAAAATGCTTGACCCTGTCAATCTGACAAGCAGTCAGATTCGGTTTTATATTATTATTCTATGGAAATTAACACGAATCATTCTGAGACATATGATCTACTAGTGGTCGCCCGAGACTTCTTCCGCGTGGTAATTTGGATTTAAGTAATATAAATACGTATATGAAGTAATTCACACAATATTTTTATAAATTGTAGCCTATGTGTTATACTGATGTATAAGCTATATTATTGTAAAGTTTCATTGAAATCCATTCAGTAGTTTTTACGTGAAAGATTAACAAACATCCATCCATCCATACATACTCACAAACTTTCGCGTTTATAATAATAATTAGGAATTAAGATATCAGGTGTACGTTTACAAGTGACATTACAGTACTCTAAATTGTATACCTTTTCCCAATAGGACCCGTACTAGCACAGGTATCGATACTGATCTGGTCAAATTAGTTGACCGCACCATGAAATTCAACTATTCATAAAAGTGTATTTCATGAAGTGAACAATTCTACGCTATGAACAAGACATTCAATTGATATAAATATATCTATCGACAAAATTAAACCAATGATACCGCAGAAAATTTCAAAAATGTGTCAATTTTGTCTCGGAACTGAAATTTTCTGGGGTATTATTGGTAGAATTTGTAGATCGACTATGTCTATTGGCTGATTCGTTTTCTCTTCTCGTGGCTTCTTCTCTGTTGCAATTAACATCTAAATCTTCTGCTGCTCCTGCTTCGATAAACTTCAAAGTTGAATTCGGCAGCAAAAATGATAAACAACCGCACACTGAGAATTAAGTAAATTGTTTTAAAAACATAGTATGACGTCTTTATCCCCAAAGGGGTGGACTGAGGCACTAATTCCACCCACATTTCGTCAGTGAGTTTGTTGGTCCCATATTATAGGAGGTCAGCCTATAGCCTGCTATTGCATTATGTTTGTCAGTAGGTTTGAAGAAAAACTTATTTACGGGGAGTAAGCTGGTGAATGCGTGACGAGAGCGTTACGAAGTTGGAAATATAAGTTAGTGAAGAAAGAAAGAAGGAAAGTGTGTTTTACATTTGTGCATCACATTTTACATTTTATACCGCTTTACATTATTTGACATCTATACTTAGTCCACATTAATTTACTGTGGTAATCAATCGTCACAGACGCAAAGTTTGACGTCACGGGTGACAATTGTGTCACTGGTGACATGTGACATGATGTATGACAGTCACGGCAGGACAGTATATACGTGGTAAACGTGGTAAGCACTAAGCAGTAAGCAGGACTTGGGTTCTTGCTTTTAGGTTACCTCTGGCGCTGGGCAAAAATCCAGGCCCAAACACTCAATTGCAATACCGAACAACGTTTCCTTGTCCCGCATCGCGAACTAGTTCAGAGTAACAAGTTCTTATGTGCGGGAAAAATCAAGCATTACTTTGACATTGATGAAATCATCGATGATAATCGATGGAGTCACGTTTTTAAAAAAAAGAAGAAGAGCACGTGCTGCAATCTACGAGTCTCGTAGTTTGCAATTTACAATAGTCCACATTCTTTCCTAGCCAGCTCCAGCCACTGTACAACCCTACCTACGAAAAAGAACTAAGTATCTATTAAGCTACATTGTATCGCAAATTTCACAATGCGCAAATAGGATGGCACTCAAGACAGAAAGAAAGAGAGTTACGTTTCGTATTTTACTGTGAAGCAAGAGAGAGAGAGGTGCGAGCACACATTTTCTTTGCTCTCTTTCTCTCATAGCCAGTTACGTATCATAAATACATACAGTTCGCGAGGCGTAAACTGAGCTTTGCATTTGTGTGAGTTCAAGTACGTAAACGTATAATGTAACTTGTTTTACACACACATGTGTTGTACACATCTTTTTACTCTACTTTTAGTGATAACTCACTCAAATGCAAAGCTCAGCTTAAGCCTCGCGAACTGTACCTTAGCTACACACTCAGGCAGTAAAGTTAGCTAACATCTCAGACAATGTCTAGACATTGTAAAGAATACCGGATTATACCGATTGCCGGTAACATATACATAGATTGAGAAGTTTTAATTCAGTAGTGTGTTCTAAAGCACACTCGAATTTTATAACTTTAAAAAGTGTGGGTGAAATCTGGGCGTAATTGAGGCCCCTGTTTATATTGTGGGTACAATACTTACAAATAAGTAATCCACCGAATATATGGAACATGACTTGACAAGCGCTGTTGATGAGAAGACCAGCCATGGTGTTTCCTAGTACGGAACCAATCGTGCCGAACATCATGGCAAGAGTTAACGACATACCCCTGAAACGAAACAACATATCAATCATCCACTCAACCTCTACATACATCGCTGTCTCGGTGGCGCCGTGGCATGAGTTTGCGATTATCGATGTCTCTGAGGTCCCGGGCTCGATTCTGGTTCGAATCAAATATTTGTGTGATCCACAAATGTGTTTCGGAGTTTGGGTATTTTCTATGTATATTTATTATGTATTTAAAATAGAAAGACAAAAGTAGGTATGTTTATCAGTGCTTCGTAGAGGTTAGGCTTTCAGTCTCGGTTGTCATAGAATATCTATGGTAGTCGGTACGGATATTTGGCGCCTCAAAACAAAATTATTTATATACTTATTTAAACTTCCATGGTCGTTATTATTATAAACCAACAACAACCTAAACAAAAACCGCGAGTGGATACCGTGAGTATTGTGTGCCGTGATCGTGTTCGAGTTGGTAGTGAGAACAGTGCGGACAATAGTAGTGGTGCGCGACAAAAACGAGTGAGAAGGAGGGTAGACCGATACGGTTTACCTTAAAACTATTTCGCGATGTACAGACGGTTCCACCGTGACCATGGCGCTTGCAATAGTGCCGAAATATCGGAAACTCGACAACAAAACAATACATGGTAAATATCCCCAATACATTTCCAAAGTTTATAAAATTATTTATTTATTTATTTTACACTTTTTGCACAGTTAAAGTACAAAGGCGGACTTAATGCCATAGGCAATATCTAACAGTCAAGCGTTTTCACATTGCACGATAACGACACACGATATCGTCACGATAATGTACATTGTTACCTTAAAGTTAGTGATGCTACTTACGATATCGTGTGTCGTTATCGTGAAATGTTTAGGGTGATGCAGAGAGAATTTGTACTGGGTGCTCAAAGGTTAAGGATGGACAAGTCATAGAAAATATGTCCGAACGGAATTATTATTCATAATATTATGATAATCAATTAACTTAAATACTAATAACTACTTAAATAGCATACTTTACATACATATGCATATATTACGTCTATAAACCTATATAAATGCTTCTTACCTATAATTAATAAATATCTGCACATAAAATTATTTATTTAATAATTGAGCGGAGCGAAGCGTAGCGTATCTTAGACGACAAGTGTAAATCGTTGGTGTGCCAACTCCTCCGAAACGGCTCGACCGTATTTGACCAAATTTGCTGGTCGACATTATACCCGGGAGTGCATATCTCCGAAATCATGAAAATAGAGCATAAAAAAAATTAAGAAAATTTGCTCCGCTCAACATTTGCAATTAGTAGCATGCATTGCATACCTAGTTTATTTATGTAGACACAAAAAGGAAAAACGAGATAAGAACATTTATTATGTACACACAGTATAAACAAGGCAAAGGTTAAGCAACATCTAGTCAAGCCGGTCTTAGGATGGGTGACCATTTCTTAGGACACTGAGACCCCTCCGTGTCTCGGAGAGCTCGTTAAGCTGTCGGTCCCGGTTGTCATACGAACATCTATGGCAGTCATAGGGGTACTTGGAGCCCTTAAAAATCTACAACGGTCTAACTACAGAACTTCGATATCGCCCATGGGTTGTGAAGCTCAGACGGCAGTCGCTTCACGGAAAATATCGAGGTTCAGCCGAATCACAGTAGACTGGATAGCCGACCCCAACTAATTTGGGAAAAGGCTCGGTGAATGATGACATTACAACATGTATACAATGGCACCACTTATCTCTAAAGAGATCTCTTCCAAATGGCCTGAGAGAGGAGAAGTGAGTTCAATCAGGTGCTGGTGTGTGTGCAGGTTGCTACGGTTGTTAAGGTTAATAAACTTACATACACTATACATACATAAATACTTACACAAACAACATACATTAACATACAATACATACATTAACATGAAAATAGTTAGGAAGGGAAGCGAGATAGTGTGCCTTCACTTTCTTCTTGAAGACATTAACATGTGGTCGGCATTTCAGTCTAACTGATGCACGGCTGAACTCCAAAAATTTAATATTCTGGACATTCTCACATAACGTCATCTAGCCCAATCTAAGCTATAAGCTTGTGCTATGGGATCTCATAAAAATAGTATCTACTTATTCCTTTAAAAACATACCTACCCATTTATTTGTTTTGGAGCTTACATACCTTAAATGTACAGGCATAATTTCCACGAGATAACCCTTGACAGATCCTGTACTGAGCACCAACACCGGCAGAGATGACAGGAGAATACCAAATACTAACTCGTTTGTGATGAAGTTGAAGAGAATACAAAATGCACCTGTCGAACAAAATATATTGTTTTTAAGACATATCTCATATCTGTTCATGTGAACAACGTTAAGTCAAACGGAACTAACGTCAAAATAGGCGTACCTCAGGGATCAATTCTAGGGCCTTTTCTCTTCTTGGTTTATGTTAATGACTTGCCTTGCATGATCGAGGCACAAGCTGGCATAGTAATTTTCGCGGATGATACATCACTTATATTCAAAGTAAATCGGCATAGTACAGATGCGAATAATGTTAATAATATTTTAAATGATATTTCAAATTGGTTTTCTACAAACAACCTATTGTTGAATGCAGAAAAGACCAAATGCGTTAAACTTACAATGCCCAATGTCAGACAAGCAAATGTCCATGTCGTGCTGGGTAGCCAAAGGGTAGAATATGTAAATAATACTACCTTTTTAGGAATAACAATAGATTCTAA
>OY748312.1:1459376-1529459 GCA_963556515.1 Nudaria mundana
GAATACTGAATAAGGTAAAGCGATTCTTTACACTGCATCAGAGGTGTCTGCTGTACAAGACGCAGATTAGATCCTGCGTCGAATACTGCTCTCACCTCTGGGACGGCTCCGCGAAGTATTTGCTGGACGCTCTCGACGCTATGCAGCGTCGAGCTATCCGTATTATAGATTGTCCGGAGGTAACGGGAAGCCTTGAGCCGCTAGATCAGCGCCGAACAATAGCTTCCTTGGCCGCATTCTACCGTATTTACCACGGCGAGCATTCTGAAGAGCTCTTCAATCTGATCCCACCATGTTCCTTCCGATCCCGAACAACGCGTGCCGGGCAGAGATGCCACTCCCACACAGTAGGTACATGTTTGCGAGAACCGAACGTTTTTAAACGTTCATTTCTGTGCCGAACGATACTGGCCTGGAACGCCCTGCCTGTGCACGTGTTTCCTCGCACATATAGTCCTGGATTCTTTAAGCGGAGCGTGAAGAGGCACATCAGTAGGTCGTCAAGTTGAGGGCCACTCTCTATAGTATAGTGTGCTGTGAGAGTGGCCCACAATCGCTAAACGTCGTCACGACTTACTACCAGGCGGGTGGCGTCAAACTGGCGAACCCAATACAAAAAATTAAATAAAATAAAATAATTATTACTCAGTTTGACTCTATTCGGGAGCCCCCTGGGGGACTGGAGGGCAAATCTCAAAAACTCGGATTTTTCCCTAGGTCCCCGAACCCTCTTTACATTTCTGCAAAAAAACATAGGTACCTTCCCCTCCACCATCAAGGAGAACAATAAAATTGTGTCAGTGAGTGAGTGAGTAATCCAGCTTTATAAAATATAACAGCTTTTTTTAACAAAAACAATGATAAATACATTCTACATAATCACTTGTTGTATTTAAAAAGAAGGCTAATCATCACAAAATAGTAACTTATATTACCAAAGTATCAAAATCTCACGCCACGCTATATTCGTCTGTAGACGGCGTCGACTCGTACTCCAATTTTGGCGAGCATAGTGACACGTCCCTCTCCCTGTAAGCGCTTTGCGCGGACTGCCCACTTGAGGCATGCGTCGATATATAAAGCGTCGTTATTATAAAGCGAAATTTAGGTGTTTTTAAAAGATTATTTACAGCTATTTTTTATTATTTAGCTTTCTTTTTTTTTGGAAATGGATTGATTTTGAACCAAGGTTTATTTATGTTGTTTTAATTTTATGAACCAGAGTTTTATGTAGCCGAAATAAGAACCAATTCATTGCCCATTTTCTCTAAAATTTGACTAACTTAAATATTTTTTTACTCAATTTTTTTTTATGAAAGTGATAAAAAGTAGTCCATACATTTGATAGATGACTTTTACAAGAATACACTGTATTTTTGTAATACTTTTTAGACGTCAAAACGATTAGTGAATTTGTGATATTCTAGACCTCTTCCAACAAGATTAATCAAAATTTAATGATAAAAATAAGATAGTAGCTCACTTATTAGATCATTATTGAAATGATATTTCATGTTGTGCATTAAAACTTATAAAAATACAGTATTTTCAGTGTAAAAACACGTCTGTAAAATCAGCGAAAACGGTAAAATTTAATAGGAGGACTCTTAATACCACCGATGCGGGAGTAACCCTTGTTAGCTTGATTTACTCACAAGTACTATACAAATAAATAAATCATTTCATTTCATTTCACTTATACAGGGTGTTACGAAAGGGTTATATCAACCGGAAGCCAGCCCCATCAGCTGGTCGACCATAACCCGTTTCGATATATGGCGACCGCCAAAGAAGAAAAAAAAAGTTCATCAAAAATTTAAAAAGATATTTCAAATCAAAACAAACGTGTCCCAACGCTACGGCTTGACGTACCTACAACTAGACAACTGGACAACTAGACAACAACGGAGAAAGGAGTTTAAAAATGAACAAACCTAATTGCCAAAAATAGAATAAAAAAATAAATCAGTAATGACATGACATATCATGTCACTCAAAGGTATGTCAACAAACAAGATATTAAAAGAATGAAATAATTACAAATGGTAAGTAATTATGCACACGACAGTACACAGTATTTTTAGGTATCAACACTCACGGTACAACTCCCGGGCAGCGCTGAAATTGCCTTCTGATGCTCCTACACAAAGCATCATCTCGTAATACTCTTCGTTACTCAGAGCCATTACTACACAACACAATCACTATCACACACAACTTGACACAACTCACAAATTAACACACTAAACAACAATTTAGCTACCTCACTGCACAAAGCAAAGAATGCAACTGAACTGACCTGTGACCTTGCTAAATGATTTTAAATAAAATTCTAGGAAACTTCAAACGCCGACCGACGCCGACGGAGTGCTTCGTACGGCATCGCTTTCAATGCCCGCAAAACACAGGCGTGTGCATTTACAGCGAAGAAATCCCCTTTTCTTCCTCTTCAGAATGCATTATTACCAATGAAGGGCAACCTTGAGATCCTTGACATAGACGTTCGTCAAGAGCTCAATAATAAAAACTACATCGAAAGATGAATAGGGCTAACTTCGCGGAAACTAGGAATACTGAATAAGGTAAAGCGATTCTTTACACTGCATCAGAGGTGTCTGCTGTACAAGACGCAGATTAGATCCTGCGTCGAATACTGCTCTCACCTCTGGGACGGCTCCGCGAAGTATTTGCTGGACGCTCTCGACGCTATGCAGCGTCGAGCTATCCGTATTATAGATTGTCCGGAGGTAACGGGAAGCCTTGAGCCGCTAGATCAGCGCCGAACAATAGCTTCCTTGGCCGCATTCTACCGTATTTACCACGGCGAGCATTCTGAAGAGCTCTTCAATCTGATCCCACCATGTTCCTTCCGATCCCGAACAACGCGTGCCGGGCAGAGATGCCACTCCCACACAGTAGGTACATGTTTGCGAGAACCGAACGTTTTAAACGTTCATTTCTGTGCCGAACGATACTGGCCTGGAACGCCCTGCCTGTGCACGTGTTTCCTCGCACATATAGTCCTGGATTCTTTAAGCGGAGCGTGAAGAGGCACATCAGTAGGTCGTCAAGTTGAGGGCCACTCTCTATAGTATAGTGTGCTGTGAGAGTGGCCCACAATCGCTAAACGTCGTCACGACTTACTACCAGGCGGGTGGCGTCAAACTGGCGAACCCAATACAAAAAATTAAATAAAATAAAATAATTATTACTCAGTTTGACTCTATTCGGGAGCCCCCCTGGGGGACTGGAGGGCAAATCTCAAAAACTCGGAATTTTCCCTAGGTCCCCGAACCCTCTTTACATTTCTGCAAAAAAACATAGGTACCTTCCCCTCCACCATCAAGGAGAACAATAAAATTGTGTCAGTGAGTGAGTGAGTAATCCAGCTTTATAAAATATAACAGCTTTTTTTAACAAAAACAATGATAAATACATTCTACATAATCACTTGTTGTATTTAAAAAGAAGGCTAATCATCACAAAATAGTAACTTATATTACCAAAGTATCAAAATCTCACGCCACGCTATATTCGTCTGTAGACGGCGTCGACTCGTACTCCAATTTTGGCGAGCATAGTGACACGTCCTCTCCCTGTAAGCGCTTTGCGCGGACTGCCCACTTGAGGCATGCGTCGATATATAAAGCGTCGTTATTATAAAGCGAAATTTAGGTGTTTTTAAAAGATTATTTACAGCCTATTTTTTATTATTTAGCTTTCTTTTTTTTTGGAAATGGATTGATTTTGAACCAAGGTTTATTTATGTTGTTTTAATTTTATGAACCAGAGTTTTATGTAGCCGAAATAAGAACCAATTCATTGCCCATTTTCTCTAAAATTTGACTAACTTAAATATTTTTTTACTCAATTTTTTTTTATGAAAGTGATAAAAAGTAGTCCATACATTTGATAGATGACTTTTACAAGAATACACTGTATTTTTGTAATACTTTTTAGACGTCAAAACGATTAGTGAATTTGTGATATTCTAGACCTCTTCCAACAAGATTAATCAAAATTTAATGATAAAAATAAGATAGTAGCTCACTTATTAGATCATTATTGAAATGATATTTCATGTTGTGCATTAAAACTTATAAAAATACAGTATTTTCAGTGTAAAAACACGTCTGTAAAATCAGCGAAAACGGTAAAATTTAATAGGAGGACTCTTAATACCACCGAGGCGGGAGTAACCCTTGTTAGCTTGATTTACTCACAAGTACTATACAAATAAATAAATCATTTCATTTCATTTCACTTATACAGGGTGTTACGAAAGGGTTATATCAACCGGAAGCCAGCCCCATCAGCTGGTCGACCATAACCCGTTTCGATATATGGCGACCGCCAAAGAAGAAAAAAAAAGTTCATCAAAAAATTTAAAAAGATATTTCAAATCAAAACAAACGTGTCCCAACGCTACGGCTTGACGTACCTACAACTAGACAACTGGACAACTAGACAACAACGGAGAAAGGAGTTTAAAAATGAACAAACCTAATTGCCAAAAATAGAATAAAAAAATAAATCAGTAATGACATGACATATCATGTCACTCAAAGGTATGTCAACAAACAAGATATTAAAAGAATGAAATAATTACAAATGGTAAGTAATTATGCACACGACAGTACACAGTATTTTTAGGTATCAACACTCACGGTACAACTCCCGGGCAGCGCTGAAATTGCCTTCTGATGCTCCTACACAAAGCATCATCTCGTAATACTCTTCGTTACTCAGAGCCATTACTACACAACACAATCACTATCACACACAACTTGACACAACTCACAAATTAACACACTAAACAACAATTTAGCTACCTCACTGCACAAAGCAAAGAATGCAACTGAACTGACCTGTGACCTTGCTAAATGATTTTAAATAAAATTCTAGGAAACTTCAAACGCCGACCGACGCCGACGGAGTGCTTCGTACGGCATCGCTTGATGCGAAACTGAGACAAAATGTTCCTACCAGGAGTGAGACGGAAGGCTTTTCACAGGCACGCATTATTTGTACCTAGTATTTGTACCTATTTTGATGTCGATGACCGAAGCAGCTGATTTTAGTTCTAGTGTTGTTAAACAAGTGTGTATTTTATTCGGTAATAATGTTTTTTTTATGAACTGTTTTTTCTTCTCTGGCGATCGCCACATATCGAAACGGGTTCTGGCCGACCAGCTGATTGGGCTGGCTTCGGGTTGATATAACCCTTACGTAACACCCGGTATACATTTTTTTTGTAAATAAATTAATAAATAAATAAATAAATATATTAGGACAATGCACACAACGCCATCTAGTCTCAAACTAAGCAGAGCTTGTGATATGAGTACTAGATAAACTGATATAAATACATATATACATTTTTTTTTTTGTAAATACATACATATTATACATAGGAAACATCCAGACTTCGGTACAAACGCATATATGTCATCACACAAAGTTTGTCCCGACCGGGAAAAGAAACCCGCCACCGAAACAGTCATCAATTACGTAGACACGTCGCACTTCTCACCGCCGCGATGGTGGTGGTTCCTCACTTTGGTTGCTCAAGTCGCACCCTCCCTGTCTCCATGAGATCCTGGTGGAGTTGGGACCGCTAAGCCTCCATGTCTCAAGACGCAGGCCTGTGGTCCCGCTCCAGCGCCTCTTTGTGCCATTGAAACAATGACGCTTCCAGGTCTCATGAAGGAGAACAAAGGTCCTAAATGAACTTTACTTCAAAATACTTACACAGAATAAGTGCCGAATAATAAAAATCCGTTAAGCAATATCCATTTTGAATAAGTCCATTGTAGAAATGGCTTCGTTTGTTCCTTTAGAGAAATTAAGAAGCTACCCTTTTGTCTATCGTCTGGGGGAACTATTAGTTGATTTATCTGTGAAAAAAAATTACAATTTAAGACATATTTCAGTTTGTTATTCGCTTAGATACATTGGGGACGTAAATATTTTGGCCGACAATTATGTAGGGCACTTTTCCTGTCATGCGTTTTCTGCAGTGAGTGTGGATGTCAACGTCAAATCAGTTCGATTAGCCTGTTCCCATAGCATCCTGCCTGCGGGCGGCCCGCGCACTTGAAACGCATTTCATTAATATATGAATTTTGATATTGACATCGACACGCATTGCGGATGGGATCCACACGCTGGCGGAAAAAACTCTTGACAGGAAAAGCGTTTTACTGTTACATTTTTTAACTTTTGTTTAATATTCTAGATAGACTCCAAGTGGACTCCAAGTTTAAGTACTCAATTTGTATGCTTTGTAATCAAAACTTCATTGCCTCCCACATATACCTGCCCTTATCCCAATTATTTGGAGTCTGCGCAACGTGTATTCCTCCTCCACACATCGCTGTTAGACGTCATCTCTTCAGTCACAGCCTTCCTTGTTCCCCAAAGCCGACATTCATACTTTGCAACTTTCTAACCACATTACTTTCTTATAATAATATAATAAAATAAAATTGTATTATATAGTGGCAATGGGATTTTAAAGATAATAATTGCTTGTGTAAGGACGGAGTTCCATCTCTATACTTACTGGATAATCTTCAGGCCGTTTTCCGTTATTCCCAGCATATATCTTCTGCAATACCTTTAAAGCCTCATCATGTTTGTCCTGTGTAATCAAATACTTGGGGCTTTCAGGCCCTATACTTAACAGGATAGCCGCTACCAAAGCTAACGAGGCGTACAAGAAAGACAAGAGTCGCCACGGTCTGAAGTAGTATGCTCCAAAGTCTATAGAGAAGTTTAGAGAGAGAACTGCCCATGCAAATACTGAAAATGGATAAAGTCATTAAAAAACCCATCGACTACAAAAATTTTATTCCCCACCTCTGATGGAAAGGCACCCTTAGAAATGGGATTAGGCTTGCGTCCTATTACGTGGGTCCAACAAAGTGGTAACGAAATATGGGTGTATTCATTGCCTCTGTCTACCCCATTGTGGAGAAGAAATGATGTGTGTGACAATACTTACGTGGCACTAGGAAAGTTCCCGTCAGTTGCAATGAATTCATTAAAGATATCATGATATCTCTGTATTTTGGCGGCAAAATCTCACTGATAAATGTATACGGCACTGCTATTGGACACGCCAAACTGTTAAAAAGAGATGGCAAAAGTATTAAAAACTTTATTATCAAACTCAGCACAAAATAGGCTGTCCATAAATGTTTGCATAGTAGAACTAGCATCAACCAACCCAAAACACATTATTTTGTAATGAAAGAGGCCGCAAAGAAAAGGTATCTGGGAAAAATGAGAGCTGCCAATTTGGCTGCTTTAGTATCAGTCCGAAACGCCCAGGACACGAGTCCAAGACGTCCAGGACTCGAGTCCGAGACGCCCAGGACTTTAATTGGCTGTGCCATAGCGGCTGGCACGTAAGATTTTATTGCCTTTTATCAACATTTCATCGCCGGCAACGGGTTTTTTTTTTTTTTTTCAAAATTAAAATATTGCTGCTACTTTTATTAAATTCATTCGGCCATTTTGGATATAACCCATGATATGTGTGCTCGGTAACGGCAATAGGCTTGCCCCTATCACGTGGGACTAAAAATACTGACAAATTGTGGGTGTGTAATGCACCTCTGCCTACCCCTTCGGGGATATATGCGTGATATGTGTATGTATGTGTATGTAGTATCTGAACCTCAGTCAAGCCTACCAAAAGGCGGTTTGAGGTCACTTTAAGGAGTAAGTGAGTTGATAGTGTTAAAAATAGATCTTACCAAAGAGATGAAATGAATTTCGAAATAGTGAAGCTCATTAGATCCGGCATCAGCCCACAGAGAGCACTAAATATTCCTGACACGAATGTGCTGATTACCACCATTTTCTTACGACCCTGGGTATCTACCAGGTAGCCCCAGGGATACGAGGATATCATGATACCTGCAATTAAGCATCATTTATTATTTTAGTTAGTTAGAAGGTATTTATCCTTAAGCTTCTAACCATTATAAACAGATAAGGTGGAGTATTTCAATTGCAACTAAACTCCACTGACGATAGGTACCACCATACGGATTCCTTCCAGGAACCATCCATAATATTTGGCAGAAGTTCACTCCTTTTGAAATGTGGGTCGTATTGTCAGTAGGGGCCTTAACTATGAATGCTTCTGTATCCTGGCGGCTAAGGCAAATGAAATTTAAAGAATAGCTAGGTAAAACAATGGAAAATATGATGTTGAATTTTTAGATAGTAGCAATGATTTCGTTAAATAGAAGATATAATAAACGTAGACATATGTTTCACCTACTCACGAGGCATTATCAAGACTGCCTCAAAGAGAATAGCAGTGCAATTATCTAAAAATTCAACATCATATTTTCAATTGTTTTATAATGGACTTTCGCCAGGTAACGCCTGACTATTTAATAGCTAGGTAGTGGCAATCGCAAATACAGTTTACTGGCATTTCCGTAAATCCCTCCAGCTAAGCTAAAGTGCTTGTGTTAGGAGTGCATTCACGTCAATAGTGAGGCGACTGGGGATCAAACCCACATCGTTGCAAGGCTTAGGCTATGGAGGCTTACGGTTGCTGACCTATATAAGGCATAGAAGCGACGAATCCCCTAATCTTGTCAGACATTCCAAGGTCACACGCAGCAGCTGGCAGCACGATCGAGAATCCTATTTGATCCAGCACAAAAGCTATCGGCAGGAGAGACAATACGAAGCAATACCATAAGTTGTATTTGCCGATACCTGCAACATCAATTGGCGTATTCTGTTAGATGCAGTTAGGTTTAGTAGATTGTTATAAACGGGCGGAAAGGTCCAACTCCATACAAGATGTTTAGCCTCAGTATAAGAAGACAGAATCAGTGTGAGTTTTCTCGCCCTTGAGTAGGAAAATGCGATTTCCATGAAGATCAAACAAACACTAATTTCCGAGTATGAGAAATATATAAGTAAATGTTTATTTATCGGTCGTCTAGATCCCATAGCTTATATTAGCCTAATTTGGGCTAGATGACGTTGTGTGAGAATAATACAAAAATGTTATTTTTATTTTATAATTAATCATAATTATTAGGTAATAATCTTTGATAATGAGCCGTGCCTCGGAGAGCACGTTGAGCCGTTCGGTCCCGGTTGTCATACGAACATCTATGGCAGTCGTTACGGGTATTTGGAGCCCTAAAGCAAAATACGACCAGACAAGTCGGATTTTGCTACATAACTGCGATATCGTCCATGGGTTGTGGAGGCCAGATGAGAGAGAGTCGCGCTACGAACAATATTGGAGTTCAGCCGCGAGCAGTTAGACTAGAAAGCCGACTCCGTCTAAGTTGGGAAAAGGCTCTAGGAACACCTAAAGATAGGTAAAACGTGCGTCAGGTCAAGGGGTTATTTGTTTACAACAAATACATGTTTGATTAAAGGTTATTTTTGTTTGATTTCAAATATTAAAATTTGGACTATTTTTAAATTACATTATTTTGCTCGTTGACATGTACTTTTCCAATTGGCAACAGACAAGGAAAACCTGAACAATATTTTTTTATTATAAGATACTTATTATCTAAATTTATCTTTTATTACATCAAACACAGTCATTTTAATCATCAAACTCGTGCTAGTAAATGTATGAGTAAAAAAAATTTTTTACTGGTATTATAATTGATAAATATGGTTCTTAATGGTTTCATTCAATTTAAATTATTAATATTACTAACACGTGACTATTCACGTGTCACTTATGTCCGAGAGCTAGCGAACATATCTGAGAAGGTCCTTGAGGCAATCTGGATATGGCTGGTGGGTAGCGGTTCTTTTACAACCTATATAATTTCAAACATGGAATAAAATACCAAATTTGGTATTTGAGGGAATTCATTTTTTTAGGTAAAGTTAGACAAGTATGTAAAAAGAAAGAAATAAATATGCCAGGCTATTCGCAAGGGTCTTAATTTACCCGTGCCATGTACTTTCAAACTCGGAAAAACAATTTCTAAAGTAGGTATTTGAGGCAAGTTAAAATGTTACAGAGTATTATTTAGGATTATAAATTAATATACTAAGAAATAGAGGTAATTTTAGTGGTGCTATCTACCTGCCAAGTTTCATGGAGATTGAATTATAAATGTGGCCACTTAATTCGGTATTATCAATGTACTAACTTTGATGTGATTGAGACGTGAGACACATTTTGCCAGCAGTTGAAGGCACCTTTGGTTTAATAATGGGTAAGCCAATTGCCGTTAGCGAGCACTTGTAAGTGAAAACCAATGACTGCTTTGGTCGATAGTGCATCGTTGCATAGTTTCCACAAATGTTTGTTTCGGAGTTTGGGTATTTTATATGTAATATATGTATTTAAAGTAGAGGTAGGCCAAAGAAAAGATGGATGGAATGTGTGAAAGAGGACATGACAAGGAGAGGAGTGACTGAAGAGATGACGTCTGACAGGGATGTGTGGAGGAGAAATACTTGTTGCGCCGACCCCAAATAATTGGGATAAGGGCAGGTAGATGAATGAAGAATGTTTATCGAAGTATGTTTAGGAGGGAAAAGGTTTGGCCAGTGTGGTATACATATATAGGCTAAATTCCCTCCTCTTTGGGGGGAGGCCTATACCCAGTGGGCGTCAAGGGGTTGTGGTGATGATGAACTTTGGTGTAGTGCAATACACACCCACATTTGTCCAGCAGTTGTAGGCACCTTTGGTCCCTCTTAATAAGGAGTAAGCCAATTGCCGTTAGCGGGCACTTGCAATGGTAGCCTAAACTCCAACAGGTCCTGGCTGGTACTGGCATACAATTTTTTTAAGTTCTTGTGGGATTTTATTTCCATATTTTTCCAAAATGTAAGACAAAAGCTTTATAACCTATTATAATGCATATACTCATACTTCCATAATAATTTTTTTTTGATCCCGAAATTAGAATTGTTTTACGGTTTGCTAACTTACCTTGAGCTCATACTTTAGATTAACTTATTTTTTAGGTTTCGAACATAATATAAATTTTGAGCAATTTTTTTGCAAATTTCTTGCAATTTTTTGCATCCGAGAAACTATAGTCTTGGGTTAGACTTGAACTAGCGACTGTTCCCATTATATTTCCAATTGACCAAGAAAAAAAAATCAAAATATCTTTATTCATGTAGGTCACAAAGTAACACTTATGAACGTCAAAAAAGAAAATACTTCTACATTTACATTTACCGCCAGATTCGCGAGGCAATTAGTAGAGCCTGTTAGAAAAGAAGCTGGCAAGAAAAACTCACGGCCACTCTTTTTATAACATAACATAGCATCACGCCTTTTTCCCCGAAGGGGTAGGCAGAGGTGTGCAAACACACCCACATCTCGCCAGCTATGGCAGGTCCCATGTAATAGGGGGCGAGCCTATTGCCATTTACCGGGCACAAGTTCCAGACTCTGGGATAATTATCTTGGTAAAATTTCAAAAGAGAATTATACATTATCCACCAGACCCGGAAATCGAACCCGAGACCTCGAGTGTGGCAGTCCGTACATAGTACCATTGTGCCACCGAGGTAGTCACTCTTTTTATTCGCCAGTAAATACGACGATTCTGTTACAACAATAAAAAGAGAGCAAGCAAGGGCAGTACGTGACCATGTGTGGACAACAAAGTCAAATACTAGTTATAGGTGCCACATAATCTCAAAGTACCCATACCTAACAATATCATAATAATAATAATTTAACAATAATAAGTGAGTTTCAGCACCAGAAGGGAAGTTCACTACCTCGAATCTCGCGTTCATATTTATTTGTCAGTGTGTGACTGAAGGCGTCGCTTAAAAAGATTAGAAAAGGTTTATAAATAGTTTCTGATCCCCGCGGGAAGACATTCCCGGGATAAAAGTAAGTAGTAAGTTATACCTTATTACATCAGCTATCTACCAGTGAAAGTCCCGTTAAAATCGGTCCAGCCGTTCAAAGATTAGGAGACTTACAAAAAATGGTTTTTATTTAATTGATATTACATATAATAGAATCAATTTTATTTATTTGAATGGATTATACATATAGGTCATGTTTATATTAAACCGAATAACAGATTGAATAAGACACCACTAGCCCAAGACATCTAATTTTGTGATCACATTGTGTTAATATCGCGACTTACGGCGTCGCCAGAGCGACATCTACCGGTAGTTGAGGAACTAACTAGTATGGTAGGCTGTGCGTAATGTTGCAACGTTCCTCCTGGAAAGGGATCAGTCGCTGGTTCGAGTCCAGCCCAAGCTATAGCTTTTGTGATTCATATTGTAAAATTAAATTAGAAAAAAGTTAGCATACTTCACTGCTTATAAAATATACAGATTAAATAAGGTACCTACCTACCTGTTGGTAAGCTGTGGCGACGTCTGGCGATTGTGGGCGACTCTCATAGTATATACACAGGAATACTATGGAGAGTGGCCCTCAACTTGACGACCCAGTGATGTGCCTCTTCACGCTTCGCCTAAAGAACCCTAACGCCTAAAGGTTATTATGTTGGAGCAAACGCAGGCAGGGCGTTCCAAGCCACTATCGTTCGGCAGAGAAACGAACGCTTAAAACGTTCGGTTCTCGCGAAGACGGTTTCCGCGGTATGAGAGTGACATCTCTGCCCGGCACGCGTTGTTCGGGATCGGAAGGGAGATGGTGGGATCAGGTTGAAGAGCTCTTCAGAACACTCACCGTGGTAAATACGGTAGAACGCGGCCAAGGAAGCGATCGTTCGGCGCTAAGCTAGCGGCTCAAGGCTTCCCGTTACCTCCGGACAGTCTATAATGCGACAAGCGCGTCGCGGCATAGCGTCGAGTGCGTCCAGCAAATACTTCGCGGAGCCGTCGCAGAGGTGAGAGCAGTATTCGACGCAGGGTCCAATCTGCGTTTTGTACAGCAGACACCTCTGGTGCGGTGTAAAGAATCGCTTTACTTACCATATTTAATCTATACATTTTTAAGGAAAAAATCTGGAAAAAATATTTTTATACACGTTTGGTATATACTCGTAGGTACCTATTCATTCGTTGTTTTGTAATTTTCCCTGTAGAGTTTTGATTAGAAATAATTGGTTAGGCAATTTACCTGCTAGGTAATTTTACTTATGTAGTTTTTATAGAAATAAAAAAAACCCTGCCATGTGCGTGTGCGGAGGGTTCCGTATATTGGTATCAACATGGGGCACACTAAAAGTTTTGCACTTCTAGCTAATCGGAGCTATTTGAATTTCGAATGTTATATTTTTTTAATTGTTGCAACCTTCTTAGTAATAAAACAAAACAATTGGCGGGAAATTATTTGTCAATTGTTTTTTATCACACATCAAAGTTCTACGTATGCAACGAAAATGGAATTAAGTCGAAAAGATTTTAGAGCGATGATTTTTTATGATTTTAAAAGTTCTCTCTCTCCGTAAGACTGTGCCGCTCGTCTTCAAAATGCTTTTGGGAGAGAAGCACCTTGATTGAGCACCGTGAGGCGATGGTTTACTGAATTTGAGAGAAGTCGAGTTTCTTTACATGACGAATTTCGTGAAGGGCGGCCTTCAACTGCCGTCAACGAAAATAATGTGGCTACTGTTAAGCGGTTAATTGAAGAAAACCCGCGGATTACCTATGAGACAATTCGAGGACTATTGGGGATTGGTATGAGTCAAATCCAGATAATTTTACACGAAAATTTGAAAGTTCGGAAACTTTGTTTTCGTTGGATCCCTCATGAACTGACAGCGGAGCAGAAGCGGGCTCGCGTGGAATGGTGCTCACAGATGGTACTAAAGTACCACGGACATTCGAATGCTGTTTATGACATTGTCACAGGAGACGAAACGTGGAATCTTGTGAATGGGTGTTTGAAAATGAGAACAAGCCAACAAAAGTGAGGCAGGCGAGAAACGTTGGTAAAAAAATGATCGCGTTTTTTTTCTCAGCTACGGGTCCCATATGTTCAATTCCACTTGAAGATCAAAAGAGTGATAATGCCGAGTGGTATTCTACCATTTGTTTACCCATGGTGTTAGAAAAAGTTCGCGAAAGACGACCCAAAAGCCGCGTTCTCCTACATCATGACAACGCTTCTTCACACACGGCCAACAAAATAAAGTCGTTTTTAGCTTCCGAAAAAGTACTTCTCGTCACCCATCCTGCGCATAGCCCCGACCTAGCACCCTGTGATTTCTGTATTTTCCCCAAAATCAAAGATTTGATGAGATGTTTCACTTTTACCACTTTTACTCCGAAGAGGCAGTGATAGCGTTCAATCAGCATATAGAAAACAGGCCTTCAGATTGGTCCTCCTGTTTAAAAAAATGGTTCGATCGCATGAAAAAATGTTTAAAATGTAAAGGAGAGTATTTTGAAAAGCAATAAACATAATATTTTGGTTTTAACATGTTGTTTTTTTAAGTTACGCAAAACTTATAGTGTGACCTACGTATACAACAAATGGCACTATTTTTGAGACACTTTTTTAAATGAAAGCTACTACTTTCCAAGAGGTCCCTTTTTTGGTCTCAATTTGGTCCCATTCCGACACTTATTTGGTCCCATTTCAGTAATTTGAAGTCGGTTGTTGTGTCAATTTTTGTCGTGTATTTTTATGTAACTTTGTTTTTAATATCGGCGAAAAAAACATATTTTTTTAGTAAGAATTTGTAACAGCGGTCACAGAAATACATAATCTGTCAAAATTTCAACTGTCCCAGTGGAGTTTGATTTTTACTGAGCGCGTGGCAGGTGGCTTTTTAGGTTACCTCTGGCGCTCCGCAAAAATCGGGTTTCCAGACACTCTCATACCGAACAATGTTTCTTGTCCTGCACCTGGAGCTAGTTAGGAATAACTAGTTCTTCTGTACGGGACTAATAACTAATCAAGCATTACCTTGAGATTGGCGAAGTCATCGATAAGTATGGATGGAGCCACGTTTTTTTAAAAAAGAAGAAGAAGGACTGTCCCATTGACAGACAGACAGTGGAGTTTTAATAATAAAATCCCATTTTTACCTAAACTTTATTTTTATTTTTTTACCAGTACACCATAAGATAAAAAATTTTAACCGGCTGCGGCTTCAAAAAGGAGGATGTTCTCAATTCGAAGGTATTTTTTGGGGTTACGCTATTTTTTCCATATAAGTTTCAGAACCCTTATAGTTTTGTCATGTCTGTCCGTCCGTCTGTCCTCGGCTTTCCTCCTAAACGGTGAGCGCTAGAAACATGAAACTTTGGATATGTGTAGTTACTTACTTGACAAAGTGCTAAAAGAAAACTATGAAAATATAAGAATTTATCAGTATTTGTTTTTTTATTGCGTCTACCCCGCAGTGTGGGATATCATTAGATAGTTTTATAAATATTGAGAGGTTGCCTAGACGATTTTTATATTTAAGTATTCGTTTGCGAGATACTCAACCTCATAGCTCATTTTTTGGTAAATCATTGCTGGCCCCCTCTGGCTCGTATAATCTGTTTTTTTTTCAGGCAACAAATAGAAAAGTTACATTTGGTATAAACTTATTCTACGGGCCATAGATAAACACCTTAAGAGTAAGAATACATTGTAGATATTATAAAGTTGTGTTAGAGATGAGAATTTCTTTCGTCTGTGCCCATCTACGGTTTCTGTCAGATCATGTTTGAGGCCGTATTTATCAACCGATTTGCATGAAACTTTACACACACACTCCTTGCTTACAATGAACAACATTTGAATGATATTTTTTGGATTGGATGACAAATGAAAGAGTAATAAAGAAAATTAAAGAAGAAATTTGGAAAACACAAAAGTCATACAAATAAATACAACTAGTACGCCTCAAAAAAAAATTCATTCATATTATTAATTTCTTTTGTTAATACATACATAGAACACATACTTATACATTATACATAGAATACATACAACACCCAGACTTCGACACTAACGTATGTGTCATCACACAAAGTTTCCTGTATATTATATTCCTTATCATTGTATAAAACAAAGTCGCTTTCCGCTGTCTGTCTGTCCCTATTATGTTTAGACCTTTAAAACTACGCAACGGATTTTAATGTTGTTTTCACCTATAGATAGAGTGGTTCTCTAGGAAGGTTTTGATATGTAATTTGTCACGAACAAAACCGTGTGTATCTGTAATATCTGTTATATATCTGTTAATAAACTATAAGTGTACCAAAGGAGATTGCCCACTTTTCAATGGCCGCCGCGTTTCGTAACAAATAATGTATGACAGCGAAAATCGGATATTAGGTAAATTGGATTGATATCGTAAAAATATTCTGTTAGTTTGTGGGGTTTTCTCTCATTCTTCGTTTTTAAGTGGATTTTGAGCAAGAAGACAATTAATAACGATTACACCACGAATTATATCAAAGTTTAAACGTCACATACGATTTTGTTCGAGTGAATTAAAAGATTGTTAAAAAAATATTATATGATTTATCAATTTACTTAGGTAGCCATACACTTTTTATTTAGGTTTTAAAATAAGAAACGATACCTTTTATAATCCTGCGTCCGCACAATTTTCGGAAAAACGGATACAAAGTTTTTGCTTTACGTATTAACATGAAAAGATTAAAAAAAACAATCATTACCTGCTACTATAAGTGCTCGGTCCAAATCAGCAGCATACTTTTCTATAACTGGTTTCTGTGACCTTTTCTCATTATCATTCACTTGCAACTCCATTTTCACACTTATAAAACTAAACTTACTCTTTGTTATAAGTAATTAATATTTTTTTTATTGCAAAAAAAATCATATGCTTCTTGTAGAAGTACGCAATGCTATTTTTTTTTTATTTATTGTTTGATATTATTTTTATTAATTCTATATTAAATATTACTAGCGACGTGACGTTTATTTTTATGAAAAAAAAAAATCCAAAAACATCATAAAAAAATTAACAAAAAGCTAGATAAATAGGAGATAGATAGTCGGTGTTTAAAAAAAGAAACAGAATATTATTAATTTGTAAACAAATTGATATTACAGACAATATATGCTTTGTAACACGTCCATCCTTATTTTTGTTGTCAATAAACTGGTGATATAAAATAAATTAGTAGAACGAGTTATAGTTAGAGATGAGACGATTTGCGTTCGGTCACGGGTTTTCCGTGAGTATATTCTACATTGACTGCCTTATCCTTATCCTTATATATATATATATATACCAATATCTCACAAACTTTCCTGTACCAATATAAAAGGATATTCCCTTTGTAAAAACCTACGACTAAGGACTAACAATTTGAAAATACAAACAGTTATAAAATACACACACACATATCAAGCCTAAATCCCCGAAGGGGTAGGCAGAGGGGCATTACTCGCCCACAATTTGCCAGTATTTTTTGTCCCACGTAATAGGAGGCAAGCCTATTGCCGTCACCGGGTACATTTATAATGGGTTATGTCCAAAATGCCTAAATGAATTTGATAAAAAGTAGCAGCTATATTGTAATTTTGAAAAAAAATTGAAACGTTGCCTTGCGATGAAAGGCAACAAAATCTTACGTGCCAGCCGCTATGGCACAGCCAATTAAAGTCCTGGGCGTTTCGGACTATAAACTAAGCGAAGTCAAAAATATTATTCTTTCGACAGTGAAAAATATTTTTTTTTCAATTCTATTCAAAAAGTGGCGTTTTGTTCTTACATAAGTGCGCCTAAAGTAGCTGTTTTTTGTTCAGAGACTTTTTAGCGGCAATAATGAATAATGAGATTTGAATTTGGAACATGAATCTTCATAGTAATGAAAAAAAAAACAAAAGGCGCGATTTTTTTCACTGCTAGTACATTTCATTTTTTTTATAGAAGGCTGAAAAGTAATGTTTAAGACTCGAGAGTAAAATTATTTTTTCATCTCTCATGCTCTGAAAGTGGGTCATTACTTATCTAATATGCGGGTTGAAAGTTATACATTTCGGCCCTAGGGCGGAAAAGTAAAAAAAAAATCATCAGCATATCTTGAGGCGATGGCATAAAACGTATACAGCCAAAGTTCGATAATCAATACAACATTCTGGTTTTTGAATGATCATAAACAAAAAAGGAGTTGGGTTACAATAAAATAAAACGTAAATAGCACAAACAATAATTATTTGGACAGTTATACCTTAAAAAACTGAGTATTTTAGTATTGACTTTTAGTAGAGACTCCGACCAAACCTGACTAAATCGACCGCCGTAACGCGTCAATCTCGTTTCATAGAATAATCAATATACAGAAAACTTACTTTAAAGAATTTTAAATCATTGAATTTTGTTTCATATAAAGTTAAACATTAGAATAATCATTTCATAGAATATCAAATCAAATATTCTTAATCATGATATTGTTTATTTAATAGAAAACTTAATACAAAGAATAACCTAACCTACCCGAGTCGGGGTGCCCTAAACTATACATGGGACAATTTTTTTATAAACTAAACAATTTATGCGTCTACAAGGTCGACGGAGTCCCGCTACGCGGGGCTCTTACTTCTGGGTGGTTTATAAAAAATCCGAGTCGGGGTAATCTGAGTCGGGGTGTTAACTATAATGACATTTTATTAATAATTTAATAAAATATTTTATTAAATTATTAATAAAATAATTTAAAAAAAAATGATTTTATTATATTTTACAGAAGAATTCAAGCAAATGTTACAGCTAAAAATAAATGTGATTTGGAACATTATAAAGGTGGTTTAATATTCTTTAAAAAATAATTCTACAGTTTGATAAGTTTGTTAAACAAAAAAATGTGATTAAAAATTCGTTCGAAACGAAATTCTATGAAATTTCTTTCTACGAAATAAGGGGCTCCCCGTAACGCGTCAAATCATAAAAATACTCTATAGCGCATCCTGAAATATGTGCGTAAGAAAATAACTGAAGTAATTAAAAAAACTGAAGACCATTTTGTATGGAAAAATATAACTAATGACAAGGCGGTATGACCAAAAGACTTGCCTGCCCTGAAAAAAGTGCGAATGAAAAACAAAAATTAAAAAAAGGCGGGAAGTACAATACTTGATACGTGATTAATCGATATTGTTATATTTGTTTTATTTGACTTTTATTTGCTTTCCTCGTATTCGAAATGAAAAGTAGAGTGTTTAACTCGGGTGAAAACACCCATTTCTGCCTCGAACTATTGGCCAAAATATCTCGTCAGAAATGGGATGCTTTCTTCCCTTGGTTAACAATCTACTATTTCAACTCTCATGCTCTGAAAGTTGGTCATTGCTTACCTGATATGCGGGTTGAAAGTGATACATTTCGCCCCTAGGGCGGAAAAGTAAATAAAAAATACAGCACGTCTTGAGGCGATGGCCAAAACGTATACAGCCAAAGTTCGGTTAAGTCAATACTGGTTTTTGTATGGTCATAAACAAAAAAGAGTTGAGTTACAATAAAATAAAACGTAAATAGCACAAATAATAATTATTTGGACCGTTATACCTTAAAATACTGAGTTTTTACTAATGACAAGGCGGTATGATCAAAAGACTTGCCTACCCTGAAAAAAGTGCGAATAAAAAACAAAAATTAAAAAAAAGCGGGAAGCACAATACTCGCTCGACTAGCGATCGAGCGCCAAACTATCTCGTCAGAAATGGGAGGCTAACATCCCTTGGTTAATAATCTACTATTTCTCAGACGACGTACTTTAAATCCCTCGCTGGGATTCTACTAGTTAGTAGAAATCGTTCCTCCTGGAATGGGAACAGTTGCTGGTGATTCAAATTGTAAAATTAACTGACGATATTCAGAGTGACACTCTTTATTACGAGTATCGATACTAAACTCAAACAAATTCCTCCGAAATGGTTGGATCGAATGGTATGATTTTGAGTGTAATTTGGAAGGTTTAAATAGCTTGTGAATATTTTTTAATACCCTTAAGTTCTAATTTTATCATTTTATGGCGTTTCATGTCACGATTTCTGAGTCAATAATAATTGTGTGTGAAACTTAATTGCGCATGTGCCTTTTTTTTGCCAATGCTGAGCGCCTCTGATGAGCACACAGGGAATTTCCAGTGGCGCCCGGCGAACGTGCTTGTAGCCTCTAATTAAATTATTGCGTACCTATCAATATATTTTTTTTTTGAGCGAAGTGAGCGAAGTTGTTGTGAGTGTTGAGGAAGCTCAATCTTAGGCGACTCATGTATTTCGTTTGTCCGCATACTCCTTCTAAACGCCTGAACCGATCTCCTTCAAACTTACGACAGTGATAACGTGTAGCGTGAGGGTGGTTTATAACAAAAAAAAAAGTATGAACTTAAAACACTGAGATGAGGTTCACAACTCCTCATATTATGAGCATAATATGAGGAGTTGTGAACCTCATATCGAAGAGCTTGCACTCTCTGATCACTCGGCACAAATAGTAAAATGTATATGCAAAAGATACTGTAGACTGAAGTATTGGTACATAAAAAAACGTGATCTCTCTAGAGAAAATAAGGTAATCTTTTATAAATACTTGGGCCAAATTTCTTTTAATAATGTGTACGAATCAATTAATCCCAACGAATGTTTTAACTCTTTCCAGGATATATTTAATTTATTATATGACCTTTGTTTTCCAATTCGCAAATTACGAATTAACAATATTGCGAAACCAAGGTGGTTATCTAGGGGAATAAAAATTGGTAGTAGGTGCAAACGAGAACTCCTTTGGATATATAGAAAAAATCCCATTAGAAAAAATAAAACACGATTTCAGACATATAACAAGAGGTACAAAAAAATCATAAATCTAACAAAACGATCACAAAACAACTTCTATATAAATTCAGCTCAAAATAAGTGTAAGGCTTCATGGAACGTGATCAATAGTCAAAAATGCAAATTTCCTAATCACAATATCGATACTATAATTCTTAATAATGACATAATCGCGGATCCCTCGTGCATAGCAAATGCTTTCAATGATTATTTTTTGAGCACGGCGAAACCATTGAGCTCTCAATCGTCCATAACACATCGTCGTAAAATTTTAAATGTGTCAAGTGATTATCAGTCGGTTTTTCTGCCCCCTTCAATTCCATCTGATATTCACAGATTAATATTATCTTTAAGAAATACAAATAGCACGGGATACGACGGAGTTACAACTAGTGTGGTCAAATATGTTGCCCCTATAATTGCACCATCTTTGAGCGACATTATAAATTTGTGCGTAGGGAGTGGTATCTTTCCGGATAATCTAAAGTTGACAGTTATAAGGCCACTGCACAAGAAGGACGATACAAACGTTTTAAAAAATTATAGACCCATTCCTCTTCTACCAATATTCGCTAAGGTACTTGAAGGAGTGATATATCGATGTATTTATGAAATTTTATTGTATACCCACAAGAACAAAAGTAAATTTGTGAAAAATAGTGATAATCATAATCTAAACTTAAGAAATAAGGATAAACTGGCTGTTCCTAAATTTAGGCTTCATAAAGTGAGTAATTCTTTTGCGGGGAACTTTATTCGAATGTACAATACATTGCCAACCGAAATAGCAAATTTATCTGTCAATAAATTTAAAAAACTAATAAAAAGTAAATTGTGCCATAAAGCTTATTATAGTATTAATGATTTCTTAGATGACAAGGCGGCCTGGTTGTAACAACGTAACGAATTGCTCCTTTCTAAATAACTCTGTATTAGATTTAAGATGAAATATTTTGAAAAAAGCCGAGCTGAGTTTCTTGAGGGCTCTTCTCAGTCTCGTTGCATTTTGGAACCCTCGGTAGAGTCACACCAACTTCTGACGAATCTAAATAATTTTCTGAAAATTTCAAAGATAATAAACGTTATTTTATTTTATTTTATTTTATTTTATTTTATTCATTTTTTGAGAGTAGAAACCTGTTTTCGGAATGTCAGTACGGCTATCGTAAGACCAAATCAATTAATATTGCATTGTATAACCTCAGACATAGACGGAACATGTAGAATAAACACGTGAAGCCAAATGACACTTTCAATGTGTGCGTGTGACTCCGATTTCCGTGTACCGATACCACTAACGGCGTGTGCATAATGTTGCCAGCAAATGAAAAAATCTCCTAAAAATCTCTATATAGTGGACATATGGAAAAATTAATATTTGTTATAGTAAATGTTAACTACAATTATTTTGTCATTTACACAAATGATTATTATGATAAGTGCCTAAAATGGGGAAGTGTTAAAATAAATAAAAACGTGATAAACACTGAGTAAACACACTTTAATTACTAGCTTTCAAAAAATTTCTCATAATTAAAATAATCCTTTTTAAGATGAATGAACAAAGCTTCATTCCAGTGTAAGTACAAAGTACAGTCAACAACAAAAGTTGATTAGCACAAAAATATTTATTGTTCTTTTTTACATCCCAATGCATGTGCCACAGCAATGTACAAGTAATTTTAGATTCCCCAAGGACAAAGTTAATATATTTCGTGTTTTGTTTATGATTTTGTGATCGGTTTAACAGCTATTAGTGATCAACAGATAAGAATTATTGGTTAAGCTACTTTTGTCGTTGACTATACATGAAGTAGATATCAATAGTCGTTAGGTTAAGACTGAGGCCTTTGTAGTGTTAGACTGAAATTAAACTACTGACACAGTAACATAAATATATTGGATCAGAACACAGGCTGGGAGGTCAGACAGCGGTCAATTCCAAGATTGCCGAAATAACTAAGCCACGTATTAAGTAGATCCCGGACACAGATGTGATCGGGAGTTCGGGACTAACGCACGAATGATGATGATGATGATTAGAAACATCGAGGTTGTCAACATTGATGACACTGATTTTTTTTACTCAGTACTTTATAAATTCCCATAAATACTGCTAAATATTTTGTGGAAATGATGAAAAAATTATGGCAACTCTGTATGTTATGGCGGAGGTTTTGTGTTCCTAGTTTGTGCAACTAAAATATTTAGAAAAATGTTATGAAATCTAATAAGAAATAGTTAATTACTTATGAAACGATAATCCAGCATTCTTTCTATGAATAATTGAAGTGTTTTTACACCTTTTCACCACACAATACGGCATATTTATAATATTTTGTTCAACCGTGATCGCACGCGCGTACACACTCGCTGCTCACAAAGGAGTGGTGAGCGAAATGGTATCCCATTGCTATATAGTATCCCTTTTGGCGGCTTCACTCGCTAGTTCTATTCGTTCCGTCTATGTTATTCTTTTAGTCTGAGTGTATAACTTTCTGAACAAAGTTCTGGTTAATATGGACAAAAGTACTCCGGCTATTGCTCTATATATGGACATGTCTAAAGCCTTTGATCGTGTTAATCATCAGAAGCTTCTAGATAAAATGTATAAGTATGGAGTTCGAGGCAACGTATACGATCTCATTAAATCATACCTTCAGGATCGAAAACAACGCACAGAGATTAGAAGGTTATCACTGACAACTAAAACAGAAGAAACATATGTCTCTGAGACAAAAGATGTCATGATAGGTGTTCCTCAAGGTAGTATTTTAGGGCCTCTGCTGTTCTTGATTTACATAAATGACTTACCCATGATCACTCAACATCATATAACTTTATTTGCTGATGACAGCACAGTATTGTTCTCATGTAATGACTTGCTTAGCATTAAATCTGACATTAATAATTTTTTGACATTAATGATTAATTGGCTTGAAGACAATGACTTACTAATTAACTTTGTGTTGGGAAACCAACATGTAATTTACCAACGGTATGGTCAAATTGACCTTTAGCCATATCGGTGTTAGTACATAAGAACGTATGTGGTGGCAACACTGCAGAAATATGTATCCGTTCTCTCTTCTCTCGTGTACGTGGCTCAATATAGACGTGTGAAAGTGGTACGCTGTTGTTTCACTGGATCTGCCCCTATCTACATCATAATACAGTCCACTACAACTCCATCTGGGCACGGCTATTAGGAGAAGGCTACATTTCCTCCCTAAGGCCAGTTTTTCCTACACTTTGATAAAACTAAGGTAATGAATTTTCGACAGCGACCTAGATTAAACGAAACATTGCATGTTCGGTATTCAAATTATGATATAGAGGAAATAGAGGTAACCAAGTTTCTAGGGCTACATATAGACAATACAGTAAATTGGAAGGCACATATTGACAGTCTTTGTAAAAAAATCCATTCGTTTTCCTATGCTCTGTATCGATTGCAGAAGATTGTTAATTTGTCAACTGTGTTAACAGCTTACTACGGCTATGTTGATTCAATCTTAAGATACGGTATAGTTTTCTGGGGTAATTCTTTAGAAAAGGAGTATGCATTTAAGGCACAGAAGCGATGTATGAGATCGGTATTTAACATACAACAAACTGTATCATGTAGACCATATTTTAAAAATTATAATATATTAACTTTACCATGTCTATACATCTATGAAACAGCAGTATTTGTCAAATCAAATTTCAATCTCTTTGAGTTTCATACCAGAGCTCGCCACAAAGATAAATTGCGCGTCGTGTCAAGCACTACTACATTGCTGCATGAAAGTATATTTTGTATCGCACCAGGTATTTATAATAAAATTCCAAGTCACATTAGAGCAGTCACAAATTTAGTAAACTACAAACGAAAACTTCGCCCACTGCTCATAGATAGGTGTTATTACTCGATAAAGGATTTTCTAGACGATAGCTCATTAGAAGCTGGATGTTGAAATTTGTGGCTAATTAATTTATGACATTGCTTAGAAATTTTACTTTTATTATTATGATTTTAATTTTGACATGACATGGTTTTTGACATTCTATTGTGATTTATTTTGACATAAAAATGTATTCTTATGTAGTAATGTTTAATTTTGTGATAATAATATGATTATGATTTAAAATCACCACCTACCTACCTATTTTGCATACCGTGAGGTAGAATATGGCTGTGCACAATTAAAACCAATGTAGTGTAACCCAAATATGTTACCCATATTCGCAAATAAATAAATTGATTGATTGATTGATTGATTGATTGAACAATAAATCGTTGTCGTTCGAAAACTTAACACTTAGCTCAGTTTTTTGCAACAGCAGCATGCATTGCATACATACCTAGTTTAACTATTTCTCAAATTAAAAATATAGCGTTGCATCCATATATTTAATACGACAATTTGTCTGTCTGTCTGTCCGTCTGTCGCGTTTTTCAATTTACATACATTTGCATGAAATATTAAAATATTCTTTTTTTTTTTATTTGAGGCGATACAAAGTTCGTCGGGATAACTAGTTTTTATTTATTCCAAAAAAGGACGATATTTTTGTGAACCATGACTTACTAAAACTTAACTTATTTTATTAAATTAACAATGTTTTGTGCATTAATTTGTAGTTGCGATTAATAGCATCGTTAATGAAGATTACGAAATAAAAAAATCACAGCGAAATTGTGACATTGGTGATCACAGGACTTAAAAATGCGACCAAGAGTGTCGAATTTCAACTTTTTTGAAAAATGTCTATTATCGCTGAACTGAGTGATATGGATATTTTTTTTTTTTTTCCAGAACTGGTGTAACTTTGCCTTTCATCCGGTCCCAGATCATCGCTGAGTTTTGGGACATCTGTATATACTAGGTATGCAATGCATGCTGCCGCGCTGTCTTACGCGTCACCGCGCCAGACTCGTGTGTTCCCATGCTTACGACGCTGTCACACACGTTAAAAATCCCAGATTATCGTTGAGTTTTGGGACAACCTGTATATATATATATATACATATACTAGGTATGAAATGCATGCTGCTAATTGCATTATGTTGAGCGGAGCAAATGTTTTTATTACATATCAGAATCAGAATCGAACACTTAAATTAATTAATCGACATACATACATACATATGGTCACGCCTCTTTCCCATTGGGGTAGGCAGAGACTATGGAATTCCACTTGCTACGGTCCTGGCATACTTCTTCCGCTTCTTCCACTTTCATAACTATCTTCATGCACGCTCTCCGGTTCTGGGTGCTCTTGACCTGACCTTTGTTCAAAACATCTCCGATTTGGTCGAAGTACGTTCGCCTAGGTCGACCCTTACCTGCCTGTCCATTCACGCCCGCCTTATGTATCTGTTTCGTCAATCTTCTTTCATCCATCCTTTCTACGTGCCCGAACCATCTAAGCATCCCTTTTTCTATCTTACTCACTACATCTTCTGATACACCGCAAAGTTCTCGTATCTCGCTGTTCCTCACTTTCTCAACCAATGTCACCCCAGTCATACTTCTCAAACTTCTCATTTCCACTGCATTTATTTTACTTTCATGCTTCTTCTGCCAAACCCAACATTCACTTCCATACATAAGTGTAGGGACCAGCACTCCTCTATGAACAGCCAGCCTAGCCCTCCGGGAAATCTTCTGACTGTTCATAAAGTTATGCATAGCCCCTTTCACTTGATTTCCTGCCACAACCCTTCTTTCAATGTCGTCGTCACATCTTCCATCCCTTGTAAACTTGGACCCTAAATACACAAACTCTTTCACTTGCTCCACTCTTTCTCCTTCAATAACAATCGCACAGTTCGACATGCTTTCGTCTCGTTCAAATACCATTACTTTCGTCTTACTTGCGTTCACTTTCATTTCCTTCCTTTTCAAAGACTCATTCATAATATTAACCATCACCTGCAACTCCTCCGTCGATGACGCAAGTATTACCTGGTCATCAGCATATAAGAGGCACTTGATAGTCAATTCATCCATTCTTAAACCACACACACTCGCTTTCAGATCTTTCAGACAGTTATCCATGTATAGGTTAAACAGCATTGGTGACGCTACACAGCCCTGCCTGACGCCTCGTTCGATACCGAACCAGTCCGTGTAAGTCCCGTTTATGCGGACACAAGCACTGGAACCCTCATAAAGTGATTGCAGTGCTCGTATCAGATTGCTGCTTACTCCATACATGGACAGCGCTGACCACAATTCGCTCCTCACCACTCTATCATAGGCCTTCTCTAAGTCTACAAAAGCGCAGTAGACCTTTTGTCTTTTTGCCAGGAACTTTTCGGCAATGCTGCGCAAAGAGAAGACCTGATCCATGCATCCTCTTCCTTTCCTAAATCCAGCTTGCACATCCCACAATTTGTCATCAGTGTCATTCATCAATCTAGTAATCAGAACCCTTGCATATAACTTGCCGACGACGCTGAGCAGACTTATCCCGCGGTAGTTTTTGCAGTCTCGCTGTGACCCTTTCCCTTTGTACAGCGGCACAATGACGGCTTTGCACCAGTCTCCTGGTACACTACCGCTTCTCCAACAAAGGTTAAAAAGGCGGTACAGCTGACTTGATACTACGCCTTGTCCTGCTTTCAGCATCTCTGTCGAGATCCTGTCATATCCTGCTGCCTTTCCAGCTTTCATGCCATTCAGTGCATCCATAATCTCTTTCACACTTATTTCATTCTCCTCTTCATTCCCACTTTTATTCTTGTCCTCTATACGAGATTCCGGTTGCGCATCCTCTTTCTCAAACAAACTTTCAAAATATTCCTTCCATCTCTTTAAAACACTTTCTTCCCCACTCAGAGAGCTTCCATCGTGGTTTCTGACTTTGTCCAGTTGCGAGGATTGGATAGTGCCCCTGGCTGTTCTTATAGACTTCCAGAAAAGTTTAACATTTTCCTGGAAGTTGTCAGATAACCTCCTATCAAATTCATCCCTTTCATTCTCTTTCTCTTTAGCTATCACCTTCTTTACTTCTCTTTTACGCTTCTTGTATTCCTCTTTTGCTATTGAGACATCCTCATCTGTCGCCTTATTCATTCTGTGATTGGCTTTGATTGCCAACCAGTCCAGCCACGCTTTCTTCTTGCACGCTACAACCATTTGTGCCTCTACACTCATTCTTTTGACCATGCGTCCTTTTTTCCTTTTGCTGACACCACATACTTTCACAGCTACTTGTACAAGTCCTTCCTTTAACTGCACCCATAACTTTTCCATATCATCTTCTTCATCCATATTCCCATACTTCTCTCTCAAGCTATTTCGAAATTCTTCGCTTTTATTCCTTTCTTGCAAGCTTTCTACTTTTATCCGTTCAAGCTCGGTCCCAGACTCATGGGCGTAGTGTCGCCACCGTTTAAATAAACCTCTTAACCGGCTTACAACCATATAGTGGTCTGTTTCGACACCAGTGCCACGATAAGCCCGGGTATCCATCACTGTCTTTCTCAATCTGTCGTCCACAATCACAAAATCTATCATACTTCTCTGTTCTCCTTCTTGTCTAGTATACATGTGGATATCTTTGTGGTTAAACAGAGTGTTTGTTACCACAAGATTCCACTCCAAACATACTTCAAGCAAACTTTTTCCATTCTCAGTCACTCTATCGAAACCAAACTTACCCAAAACACTTTCATATCCATCACGCTCCACTCCCACCCGACTATTAAAATCCCCTAACAATTCGGCTTGCATTTACCCAAGGTATCTTTCATGCTGTCCCAAAACACCTGCCTTTCACTCTGTGCTTGGTTGGACCGGTCCCACTGCGCATCATGTGTGGGGCATAAACTCTCACTATAAAGATGCGCGAAAGACCGACCTTCAGCCTCATCCACAGTAGCCTTGGGCTTACACATTCGAAGTCAATCAAACACTCATTCATTCTAGCAGAAAGGATAATCCCAACACCTTGGCTGGCCCGACTAGTGTCAGCCACCCCTGACCAAAAAGCTGTAAATGGCCCATGTGTGGTTGTGTCACACCCTTTCCGCTTAGTCTCGTTCACACACAAAACATCCAGTCGTCTTTCACTCATCAACTTACACATTTCCCCCATTTTATCATTCATACCTCCTCTTACATTGACCGTCGCAACATATCGTTTGTAACTAATAATATTAATAAAATTTGGATTTGTATTATCCTAATTAAATGTATAAATAAAATAAAAATAATACGACATGATCCCCTCTTAGATCAGTCATAAAAATAATGTCTGCGACACGCTTTTAAATGAACCCTGCTATTTATGTAACCGGATAATCATGTTTTTAAATGATTTCTGCGACGAAAAAATAACCATTAATAATATTTATTTATGCGCCAAGCAACAAAACTACTACATAAAAATATCCTTTATTTTTGACATTGTAACACGAGTTTATAATACTGGAAATAAATAATACAATTATTTACTTTAATAGTCTATATAAACAAAATCAAAGAAATATGTCATCTTAATCCTAAATAAATAAAATAAATCAATCAAATAACCCGCCTCTGATCGCGCCCGGTGCAAAGGTGCCCATCACACTTGCCGCATTTCCACGTTGGATTGCGACGGCCATCCTCTGCACCAGAAACGACCCGGAGCGAGAGTCACCCGTGGCCTCTATGAGCCTTTGCCCAATCGCCCTTACAAGGCTTTTGGCCTCTTTGCCCCAGCTCCCCAAAGTCTCCACCGCCACTGGCACGAAGTGATACAACGGCTCCAGCTCAGCGTACTTGAGCCTCTTCCTCAAACCGGCATCATCGGCGGCGGCCGACGGGGAGTGGATGGTGCGACTAAGGTGGCTGGCGGCTACAGTGTTGACACAAGTTGCATCCCACAGCAGGCACTTGCCGTTCTTCCAGGGCACCAAAGTCAGCCCATCCGGTCTCTTACCGTCCGACCTGCTCAGACCCGAAGGCTCAAGTACGCAGGGTACGTTCGCCGATACAAGGGCTCTGCGGATGATATCGTTTAGAGCGTGGTGTCGCGGAAACCTTCCATTGCACCGCCGACAACTCAAAGCATGATGGCCATCCGCTTCCACCATGGAACCGCAGGTGCATATGTGGGGTGTGAACCTTACAGCCCAGGCGGAGAGCCACCGCCACCCGCAGAGAGTCGTCGTCGAGCAGGGTACCCAAGGGAGGCGAAGGTAACGCCTGTAACCACGCTCCGGATTCCGGCTGTGACACAGCCCGCAGCCTAGCCTTATCGGCCCCCGTAGCTCCCTCCAATAGTTGAGCTTGGAGTCACCTCACCCCCACCCCATCCCACGCCCACTAAAGATGCCTCAGTTCGGGTATCGCCACACCCCCATTGAGGGCCGACCATGCTGGTACAGCATCCGACACAAAGGGCACGCTCCCCCCGCCACCGTTAGGGTTTAATAAAATAGTGACGAGGTTACCAACCCCCTGCGCAGACGCCAGAAAGGCCGGGAGGCCCACATCACGCACACAGCGTATTCCCAGGCCACCACTTCGGATTGGCAGGGTCACCTGATTCCACTGATTCCCATCTAGGGAGACGTTGAGGACCGACTCTATCACCGACTTCAGGGCATCGTCGAATGAGGAGACTTCCTCAGGACAGAGCCAAGTCGGGGTAGTCCGCAATAAGTACGCGATCTTCGGGAGGGCGAAGCACATGCGTAACAAGACAATCGCAACGTGCGCGGAAAGTCCTTTCAGTCGTTCGTGAGCGGCAAGAAGAAGCTGCTTTCGAGCAGTGATAGCATCAGGATCCTTTATTTTAAACCATAATCATAACATAGCATAAAAGTCGTTCCGTCCCTATGTATGCTTAGATCTTTAAAACTACGCAACGGATTTTGATGAGGTTTTCACCAAGGGATAGAGTGGTTCTCAAGGAAGGTAGTGTATAATTTGTCAAGCGGGCCAAGCCACGGGCGTTCGTTAGTAAAAGTACAAGAGATAGTTCTTCGACGTCACAAAGATGCTTATGAAACTTATTAAGAGTTTACATTAAAATTTACTGTTAACTTCGTAAAGCAACAGGGGCCTAAGTCGCGTAAATGACCGTAAAACGCCATGCTACTGCTTTTATTATTTATTTATTTAATAAGTACATATTAGTGCTTATAATTTAATACTATGTCCCACAAAACTGTTTTCACAGTTTGTCTGCGGGAACGTGTTGTTACAAAAAATTAATACAATTCCAAAATGTTAACAAGTAATTACTAAAATTCACTTAACAATAAATACAATGTACATTAGCTTAATTGTGTATGTCCGTCTGTCTGTCCACCTGTTAGTACTTTTAAACCAGCCACAGCAGGACTTTAGCTGGCAGATGCATTATCCACAAGTCTTTATACAAAAACAATCCTATTATTTAGTACCTACCAAGATATTATTCATTAGAACAGTAAATATACATAATCATTCATCACTAAGGGAGAGGTAAAATACGTTGGTACAATCATTATTAGTTACACATTATTATATAGGTACATGGTAAGTAAACAAATATACACACACTATAGTGTCAGGCATCCGCCACTCATGTAGCCCTTACGAGTAGGTACGTATCTATAGCTGTACAGTACCATAGCTATACTACTACGTTGCAACTGCAATTGGTCAATAAATCGGTAGTCTGCTAAACTCACAAGCAACGCGCCAGGATGGCGCCAGAAAGGCACCAAACCGAATGACTGCAGAGTGCAATCATCATTAGGTTATCATCCCCCCCCCCCCCCTCACAGGCTGCAATGTTGCAATTTAAATAATGTAAAATATTAGTACTAGTAGACTACGCAGGCGAACAGCTACTAGCGCGTCACATGCTAGCAGGCAGACGCACGTTCGCTACTGGACTGCGTTTGTGTTCGTAGACTACGAAAACTGTAAAAAATTGCCTTCGACATTAAAAACGTTCGAATACAATGCTACTTTGCTGCAATTCTAATACGCGATTTGGCCCAGGTAGAGACTGCGAGATAGAATCTGGAAAGAAATTGCAAGGACAAACTCTTCTTCAGCGAGCCAACAAGTAAATTACAAAATTGTTAAAATAAGAGCACGTAGCTAGGTGAGTAATGACACTTCACAATTATTTATTTATAATAAGACATTTTATGAATATGTATATGCAAAGAACAGGAAAATTAAATTAAAGAAAAACCTAAACAAACTACAAACTATACTATCTTAAACTAAAAACTAAAATAAATACGAGTATTATGTAAAGCAGGAAGACTTAGGCAGAGTGCCCATAACACAGGCAGCATTCCCGCGCTGAATTGCCAATGAGTTTCTTTGCGCGAGAAAGCTGCCTGCGCGGGGATCCCCAGTCTCTTCCCTCAGACGCTTGCCGAGTTCATTGATATTTTAAAACGTTTGGTGAGTAATTGTACTTAGCAATATAGTTGACCGAGTGAGCGTAGCGAGCGAAGCGTCTTCATTTCCAGATTGGATAAATTTGCTTTCGTCCGTCTATCTGTATGTGTGTTCCTGGCTAGCACTCACAGTTTGTATCCGATCCTGACGAAACTTGGCACAAGTGTTTCTTGATAAAATTTTTTTTTTTCAACCTGAGCTTTTTGGATTGAGGGGAAACTGGGGTAAATATGGTCAAATAACGTTTTAATGTTCGGTCCCCTTTATTATCCGATCTTCACAAAACTTGGCACAAGTATTTAATTCCTTTACTAGAAACAATATTTTTAGTAGAGTTTTTTGAAGTGAAAACTTCTTTAGCCGCACCGCACACAGATTTTTCGTGAGTAGTAAGTTAGGTTGATCCGTCATGCTCTAAGGTGAAACGCTAGATCGGGTGAACTCGGAACCGCCGAGTGTACTCGAGCGAGAAAGATACAGTCAGCTGCTCTTCGCAGTTGTATCGCTGTATTTCGTATGATCAATTCTGCCAGTCGGTCGCCAAGTGAGTTAGCCGTCATATATCTCAATGAGAACTAGTTGGCGACGTCGCTGGCCACGTCGCCATGGCGTCTCGGTGAGGTATCGGCCTAATGCACGGATATCAGCATTTTATACTAAACATTTACATTTTAAACTACCTAAGCTATTAATTTGTGTTAAGTACTTACGTAATTAACATTAATAATTCTTTAAATTCCCACAGCCGCACTACCTATGTTACGACGTCGCTGGCCACGTCGCCATGGCGTCTCGGTGAGGTATCGGCCTATCGTCTTAATTGTCTTTATTAAATTAATAGCTATTATTGATACGTAATGATAATTATTATTTTAACAACTATCTGTTTTACATTGTGAAGTAAGTGTGTGTATTTAGCAGTTTGGTAATATTGAAAAATAATACATTTTGATTTTTGGTTTTTGTTTCTAATTTTTATTCAATATACAGGTTGTTACGTAAGGGTTATATCAACCCGAAGACAGCCCCATCAGCTGGTCGACCAGAACCCGTTTCGATGTGTCGATTGCCAACCAAGAAAAAAATTTTTAAAATTTTATAACATTATTACCGAATAAAACACTCTTGTTTGAACAACACTAGCTAAAATCAGCTGATTCGGTCATTGACATCAAATAAGTAGTACAAATAAAGCGCGCCTGTGAAAAACCTACTCTCTCTCTCGTGGTTGGAACATTTTGTCTCTGTTTCGCATTAAGGTCGCGCCGTTTGAAATTTCTTAGTGTTGGACGCCGTCAAAACACACCGTCTCCGTCGTGTTTGACGCCGCCTCCCGCCCCTCCCACCATTGTCTATTAGTAAGTACGTCAAGCACTAGTGTTGGGACACGTTTGTTTTGATTTGAAATAACGCATATAACTTTTTTTATGATGAACTTTTTTTTTCTTGTTTCGCGGACGAAACATATCAAAAGGCGTTCTGGGCGGTCAGCTGATGGGGGTGTCTTCGGGTTGATATAACCCTTACGTAACACCCTGTATATTGAATAAAAATTATAAACAATAACCGTTACACAAATCATAATTATTGTTATTGATATAATATGAAGGGATTCGATCGTATGGCTTAAGTCTTGAGTATATGCGTATATATAAATGTATGTATGTGTAATATATGCCAATGAAGTTTTCACTTCTGCCGTGCGGTCTTAAGCGCACACTCTAATTATTTTTTGGGGAGAATGGGGTGGGGGAAATACCAAAAAAAAATTTTAATGTTCGCGAGGTCTACTGTTCGACCATAGACGACCACTAGTATAGGTATAAAGAGGAAAGGATATTCTTGTAAACTTAGGTATATTGCGTATGCTGTGTAGGTAAATCAATTTAAATTACCCCATTTATGACGGAATAGTCCCTAAAGAGTTCTTAAAAAAAATAATGCCTATTTTTTTAAGTTTATAACCTTTTTAAAATGCTTTATGAAAAGTAATAATCCACATCAAAATAAATACGTTAATCTTTACACGTGTTTAACTTTGAGCAAAGCTTAATATAATCTTGGAAGAAAATACGTTTAAGGGTGGATATACAATAGCTTCGTTTTGCTCGAGCTATGTAGTGTAAAGTTCAGACGAATGTTACAATACAGGTTAAAGCACAGCTACGTAAGTATTTTTGTGCAATGTAACGTTCCTGCGAATGTCCGGCGCGGGTGCCTGCCGTTTTGCCGAAAAGATTTTGACAAAATTTAATTACCCAAACAAATTTTAGCAACCTTATTTTATACCATTGCAATATTTCGAATGATAAAAATTTGACCAAATAAAAATATGCGTACTAAACGCGTATTTTTATTTGGTCAAATTTTTACTTGGCAAAATATTACCAAGTATAATGTTATTACGGCATTTGGTCTTTAATGAAATGATTTATTACAGCAAACAATCTTCAGACAATAAACGTTTGGTGACATGATTTGTTAAAACAAAAAATATTAATTGTAATTTGTTTTTAGTAGGTTACCCGGAACTGAACTACTTAGATTAGGTTAATTTCTTCTTTAAACAAAATGGGTAGGTTAGGTTAGGTTAAAACTGTGATCTCCTACGGCAGAAACGATGATTTTGCGATAAAACAGTTATTCCAACTGAAATATTTGACTAAATAAAACATGTTTAAAGTACTAGTTGGTAAACAAGTTATAGTTTAAACGTTCATTTCCCAAACATTAGGTTTGCGTTACAATTTTTTGTGAATAGATTTTTTGCTAAGTAATAATTTGACAAATGAAATTATGCGAAAAATTTTTTGGGAAGTGAACTTTTGTCAAATTCCTTTCGGTTAAACAAGGGAGACCCGTCCGGCGCTATGTTCGGCGAAATACTCAAAAAGAGATTTACCCGTAACATTTCGTTGTAGCTTACTTTAAATGTCAGGACCTACAATTCGTCGTCAATAGATTTCGTCGGCTCCATGAAGTGTAAACATGAAGTGTGTATCCGCTCACCGTTGACGGGGAGTGGATAGGTTCTTTCGCTGTTCTACTTTTGCTTGCAAAAATACTATAAATATATATACTAGTCTGAGACGCCCAGGACTTTAATTGGCTGTGCCATAGCGGCTGGCACGTAAGATGTAGTTGCCATTAAACAACATTTAATTGCAAGGGTTTCAGATGTTTTTTTCAAAATGATAACATAGCTGCTACTCTTTATTATTAAACATATTCGGCCGTTTTGGACACAAAATATTATATAAAACCCATAAAAAAAATTATATATGTAGTGCTTACTTTATTAGTGTTACACTGTTTATTACTGGTACAGTGTTACTTACTTACTTATGTATATAATAAAATTCTATGGAATATTCTAAGACTCGTTAAGCTCGTTCGCTTGATGTAATCAGCACTAAAACGCGCGAATCCCATCTTAGAGCGTTCTTTAGTGGTCATATTGTGCTCGCTCTCTGGAGCGGTCTTTTTGAATAGTTAACATTCTTTTTTGGTTCTTATTATGCTTGTCGATCTTTTTGTTTTTCAACTCTGAAAACGAGTATTCGTTTACACTAAAAGATCCAGAAAGAATGCTCTTGTTCTTGTTCTTGCTCTAGCTCGTTGTTCATTTAGTCCAAACCTACCTTTACAAGTAAATGCTCTAGTCAATACTCACCCTAACAAAACTTCGCAGTATATTTAATGATTATGGGAGTTTTATTGCTTAAATTAAAGTATAATTTAAAATCGTAGCTCACATGTTAGTTAATGAACAACGTGAACTCAAGAATAATTTACCTTTAGGGATTACATAATAAAATATGTCTGCGTTCAAGGTGCTACATTAGAGACCAGTCATCATCCACTCAGACATTTTCCAACCCTGTTGAGGTCCGCTGAGCGTCACTGGAAATACGAGTACCTCCTGGTGGATACCAGAGACACCTGGCATTGGCCGTAGGAGCAGCAACAGCCTTGCGCTGCGGAATTTAAAAAAAAAACCAGTTGGGGTCAGTTTTCCAGTCTAACTGTAAAGCAGCTGAACTTCTATATTATATTCTGTTAAGCGACTGCCGTCTGAATTCCACAACCCATGTGATACGAAAGTCGGATTTCGGAAAAAACAACGTTTCCTTGTCCCACACCGCGAACTAGTTCAGAGTAACTAGTTCTTCTGTGCGGGAAATAATCAAGCATTACCATGACATTGGCGAAATCATCGATGATAATCATGGAGCCTCATTTTTAAAAAGAAGAAGTAGAAGTCTGCCATGGATGTTCGTATGACCGGACCGGAGGGACCGGAGCATTCCGAGGCACGGAGAGGTCTCAGTGTCCGGCCTGTCCGAAAGTGTTTGCTTAAACTTTGCAATGTGCTAACCTAACAAGTTATCACTTAGCCACGAGCACGCAGAGACCAGTAATTCCAGAAAAAATATAGGCTCTTTTTAACCGACTTAAAAAAAGGAGGTTGAGGAAAAGGACTATTTTTTTATGTGTGTCGACTGATTGTGATTTTTTTTATTGAAAGCTATATACTGCGTCCCGTGTATTTCAATTTGGTCCCATTCGGACAATTATTTGGACCCATTTCGGTAATTTGGAGTCGGTTTTTGTGTCAATATTTGACATGTTTTTTTTCTACTTTGATATAGATGTACCAATATATATCTATCTTCTTATTCTTCTCTAGTACGGTTTTGGCCTATAAGTTTTGACCCCTTAGGGCTAGGTCAAATTTTTTGACTTGCCTCCAGATCGAGGGTTATCCATAGAGGGGTCAACTATCATTGGAGCATAAGCAGTTCTCGAGAGCTAAGGGGGGGGGGGACATTCCCCATTTCTATATATAGATAACATAGTATAAACAAAGTCGCTTGTCGTAAGCTAGGTATGCTTAGATCTTTAAAACTACGCAACGGATTTTGATGCGGTTTTTATGATTCTCTAGGAAGGTTGAATGAAATGAATATAAGTAATTTGTTAAGCTGCGACCATGAAAATCCTCCAAGGTTTAGACAGACGAAAACAAAATTGTGCCGTCTCGAAATTTAGACAGGCTCGGTCAACTAAGCCTTCAGACCGTGAAAAAGTTACAATTCCATAATTTAACTAGCACTACCTATGTCCATGACACCATTGAGGGTAAGATTGAGGTACTGATATCGCCACAGTTTAAGGAAACTATATCAAGGTCAATCGTAGTCCTTGTGGCACTCGAATTTGCGTCGGCCATTTTTATTATAATTTTGTTTTTTTACGAACGCCTGAAAGTAGGTGAAATGTGGCTATCAAGTTACGTTCTAGTTTTGTTGTAGATTGCTATTAGATATGTAGGTACCTTCTTCTTCTTCTTCTTTTAAACACGTGGCTCCATCGATATTGATCGATGATTTGCCAATTTCAAGGTAATGCTTGATTAGTTGATAGTCCCGCACAGAAGAACTAGTTATTCCTAACTAGCTCCAGGTGCAGGACAAGAAACGTTGTTCGGTATGTGAGTATCTGGGAGCCCGATTTTTGCGGAGCGCCAGAGGTAACCTAAAAAGGACCAGCCACGCGCTCAGCAAAAATCGAACAATGTCATGTAGGTACCTATTTTTACGTCATTGACAACTTTGACTTCAAATTACCGAAATGGGACCAAATAATTGTCGGAATGGGTCCAAATTGTAATAGGACCACTTGGGAAGTTGTAGCTTTCATTAAAAAAAAATCGAAATCGGTTTACCCAATAAAATTAAATTTTTAGAAAATTATTTAGATTCGTCAAAAGTTGGTTTGACTCTACCGAGGGTTCCAAAATGCAACGAGACTGAGAATAGCCCTCAAGAAATTCAGTTCGGCTTTTTTTCAAAATATTTCATCTTAAATCTAATACTGAGTTATTTAGAAAGGAGCAATTCGTGTTACAACCAGGCAGCCTAGTCATCTAAGAAATCATTAATACTATAATAAGCTTTATGGCACAATTTACTTGTTATTAAATTTTTAAATTTATTGAGATAAATTTATTGAGATAAATTTGCTATTTCGGCCCAGATGAGGTAACAAACATTAAAACAAAACATACAGTCGAATTGAGTGAATACAGTCCTTTTGATGAGGTTCTTAATTCGACTGTATTTATTTTTTAAATTTAAGTAAAGTAAAGTTTAAGTCCCAGACGCCCAGGACTTTAATTGGCTGTGCCACAGCGGCTGGCACGTAAGATTTTGTTGCCTTTCATCAACATTTCATCGTAAGGCAACGGGATTCAAATTTAGTTTTCAAAATTATTATATAGCTGCTTATTTTATTAAATTAATTCGGCCATTTTGGACATAACCCACATTGAGTGCCTGGTGGATGCAATAGGCTTGCCCCCTATTACGGCACCTCTGCCTACCTCTTCGGGGATATAGTCGTGATATTTGTGTGTGTGTTACTTTATAAGATTGTCACCTCATATCTATCGACTGGACAAATCGATTATGAAAACTTTTATTTACTTGATAGCTACTGCTTCTCTGTTGATCCCATTTCAATTTGGTCCCATTCCGACAATTATTTGGTCGGTAAGTTGAAGTCTGTTATTTGTCAAAATTATTTTGGCTCGGGTGTAATTTGTTATCCATCTTATAGGAGAATTCGCACGCGAGGTAACTTTTTCCTTTACTTACGCCATTGGAAGTCCGTCGTCAACAGTAAAATATCGTGACTGTGTAATAATGACACCCTATTAATGTATGTACTCGTATGTACAGACACTCTGTCAAAAGACATTTCCACATAGAGAATTTTATATATATTTTGGACATTCTCACACAACGTCATCTAGCCCGAACTAAGCTATAACCTTGTGCTATGGGATCTAGACAACTGATAAACATACTTATACATATTATATTTCTAAATACATACATATAATAAAGTACCTGCATAGAAAACACCCAAACTCCGAAACAAACATTTGTGGATTACACAAATGTTTGATTCAACCCGGGACTCCGCAGTCGAAAGCCGATGCACTGCCGACCACGCCACTTTGACGCCACTGAAGCAATCAATATTAATAACAGTCGATTGGGAAATAGCCGTAATATACCAAATCTACCGACATAAGAACCGTCCGACTTGTTAGCATTGGTTGAAGTATCTGGTACCTATAGGTGATCGGTGTGAAGAAAAAAGTCCAAATATATATCTCCGAAGGAATCCAAACAGGGGATCCCAGTGCACGAAGAAATCCATGTCAATCCACCAACGGATCACACTGTATTTGGGAATCGATGTGGACACAAATAGGGAAATCAGGGGAGCATAATAGGTTTCGTATTGAACAAACCCGTGTATTGTTTTATCTGAGCTCAGGGGTTATTGAGGAAGACTATCGGCTACATAACATCACGCTTCAAATCATAGGGGCGGAGCAGCAATGCATAATGATGCAAAAACAGTAACAGTTTAATCCATATGCAAACTTCCGTTGCGTGCATAGCAAACGGTAAAAATGCGCATTAAGCGAGTAAAAATGTACATTTCCTACTATCGGATTATACGTACTGGAAAGCATTACTCCTGCCAGCTACACCCATGCTTCTAAGGCAAGAGTTAGTCTATGGCAAGACGGTTTCTCGATGCTCATCCCGCCGGCAGAGAAACTACCTCCCGGACACAAACTCCCCTGACCAACCTGGAAGGCGCTCAATAGACTGCGGACTCAGGTTGGCAGATCCAAAAACAATCTATCCAGATATCCGTGATTGTGGTCTGGCACTACAAACCATGAACCACATGCTCTTGTGTCCGGGTTGCTTGGGACCTTGTAATTTAGAGGACCTATACCAGCCCAGGCCAAATGCGATACGTGTCGCAGAGCACTGGACCAAGGCGATTTAATAAAAATTAGAAGAGTTGTCCATCGACACGAAAAGAAGAATACCTACTGAAAGTTAGTTCTTATAACATAGAGACACAATCACGCCCATATCTATCCCTGAAGGAGGTTAAGGTGAATTACACCCCCAAGTGGGAAAAGAGATATTTAAAATTGGGTGATCACGATTTATTTATATACGCCTGCTATAAAACTATATGCGATATGCATATGGTTTTATAGCTATTATTACTATTAACTATTTTATATTGTCGACGTTTTGTTGTCTTTTTTAACTCTGCGAAAAATAATGCTATTATAATTTTAATAAGTTTTTAACATCTTACTTACCAATACTTATATATTATTAATTACTTATATTTCTAAAACTAGTGGTTCTGTGAACTGTAGACTTGCGGGAGTGGTTTTGTTTAGAAAATTTCTTCTTCAATTTTCTTTATTACTCTTTCATTTGTCATCCAATCCAAAATATATCATTCAAATGTTGTTCATTGTAAGCAAGGAGTGTGTGTGTAAAGTTTCATGGAAATCCGTTGATAAATACGGCCTCAAACATGATCTGACAGAAACCGTAGATGTAGAGGTACAGACGAAAGAACGACGAAGATGTTATGCGTGAAAGAAGATATGACAAGGAAAGGAGTGACTGAGACGATGAAATGTGACAGGGATGTGTTGCGACAATAATACATGTTGCGCAGACCACAGATATATTAATTGGGATAAGTGCAGGTATGTGATGACATAGATATAGGGAAAAATCGGAATTTCGAAGTTTTCAAAACCGAAGGGGGGGGGATTGTTGCTCGCGTCCGTAGGATTTACCACCTTTCCTTGACCCACCCTACACGTGCCCCCCGGGTGGTGCAAAACGAGCAACAACACAGGCCAAGGGGAACTAAAAACCCCCTAAAATTGTGGCAATAGTGCAAAAAAAAAAAAATAAAAAAAAATAAAAAAAAAAAAAAAAAAAACATTGCCCTGGGACCGGGTGACCCCAGATGACGGCTAACCTTACTCAGACATGCGGGGCTCTGTCTGGGTGGACCTTTGTTTCCCTAGCTGATCGTGGGAACAAATATGGTACTGATTTTAAAGAAGAAGGACGGCGATGTGGTTCGCCACCCATCACGTCTCAGTCCCAGGGTAGGCGAAAAGTGGGCTATGGAAAGCCGCTTTGCGACGATCAATGTAAGAGGAGGTATGAATGATAAAATGGGGGAAATGTGTAAGTTGATGAGTGAAAGACGACTGGATGTTTTGTGTGTGAACGAGACTAAGCGGAAAGGGTGTGACACAACCACACATGGGCCATTTACAGCTTTTTGGTCAGGGGTGGCTGACACTAGTCGGGCCAGTCAAGGTGTTGGGATTATCCTTTCTGCTAGAATGAATGAGTGTTTGATTGACTTTGAATGTGTAAGCCCAAGGCTAATGTGGATGAGGCTGAAGGTCGGTCTTTCGCGCATCTTTATAGTGAGAGTTTATGCCCCACACATGATGCGCAGTGGGACCGGTCCAACCAAGCACAGAGTGAAAGGCAGGTGTTTTGGGACAGCATGAAAGATACCTTGGGTAAATGCAAGCCGAATGAAAGAATCATAATGTTAGGGGATTTTAATAGTCGGGTGGGAGTGGAGCGTGATGGATATGAAAGTCTTTTGGGTAAGTTTGGTTTCGATAGAGTGACTGAGAATGGAAAAAGTTTGCTTGAAGTATGTTTGGAGTGGAATCTTGTGGTAACAAACACTCTGTTTAACCACAAAGATATCCACATGTATACTAGACAAGAAGGAGAACAGAGAAGTATGATAGATTTTGTGATTGTGGACGACAGATTGAGAAAGACAGTGATTATCGTGGCTTATCGTGGCACTGGTGTCGAAACAGACCACTATATGGTTGTAAGCCGGTTAAGAGGTTTATTTAAACGGTGGCGACACTACGCCCATGAGTCTGGGACCGAGCTTGAACGGATAAAAGTAGAAAGCTTGCAAGAAAGGAATAAAAGAGAAGAATTTCGAAATAGCTTGAGAGAGAAGTATGGGAATATGGATGAAGAAGATGATTTGGAAAAGTTATGGGTGCAGTTAAAGGAAGGACTTGTACAAGTAGCTGTGAAAGTATGTGGTGTCAGCAAAAGGAAAAAAGGACGCATGGTCAAAAGAATGAGTGTAGAGGCACAAATGGTTGTAGCGTGCAAGAAGAAAGCGTGGCTGGACTGGTTGGCAATCAAAGCCAATCACAGAATGAATAAGGCGACAGATGAGGATGTCTCAATAGCAAAAGAGGAATACAAGAAGCGTAAAAGAGAAGTAAAGAAGGTGATAGCTAAAGAGAAAGAGAATGAAAGGGATGAATTTGATAGGAGGTTATCTGACAACTTCCAGGAAAATGTTAAACTTTTCTGGAAGTCTATAAGAACAGCCAGGGGCACTATCCAATCCTCGCAACTGGACAAAGTCAGAAACCACGATGGAAGCTCTCTGAGTGGGGAAGAAAGTGTTTTAAAGAGATGGAAGGAATATTTTGAAAGTTTGTTTGAGAAAGAGGATGCGCAACCGGAATCTCGTATAGATGACAAGAATAAAAGTGGGAATGAAGAGAAGAATGAAATAAGTGTGAAAGAGATTATGGATGCACTGAATGGCATGAAAGCTGGAAAGGCAGCAGGATATGACAGGATCTCGACAGAGATGCTGAAAGCAGGACAATGCGTAGTATCAAGTCAGCTGTACCGCCTTTTTAACCTTTGTTGGAGAAGCGGTAGTGTACCAGGAGACTGGTGCAAAGCCGTCATTGTGCCGCTGTACAAAGGGAAAGGGTCACAGCGAGACTGCAAAAACTACCGCGGGATAAGTCTGCTCAGCGTCGTCGGCAAGTTATATGCAAGGGTTCTGATTACTAGATTGACGAATGACACTGATGACAAATTGTGGGATGTGCAAGCTGGATTTAGGAAAGGAAGAGAATGCATGGATCAGGTCTTCTCTTTGCGCAGCATTGCCGAAAAGTTCCTGGCAAAAAGACAAAAGGTCTACTGCGCTTTTGTAGACTTAGAGAAGGCCTATGATAGAGTGGTGAGGAGCGAATTGTGGTCAGCGCTGTCCATGTATGGAGTAAGCAGCAATCTGATACGAGCACTGCAATCACTTTATGAGGGTTCCAGTGCTTGTGTCCGCATAAACGGGACTTACACGGACTGGTTCGGTATCGAACGAGGCGTCAGGCAGGGCTGTGTAGCGTCACCAATGCTGTTTAACCTATACATGGATAACTGTCTGAAAGATCTGAAAGCGAGTGTGTGTGGTTTAAGAATGGATGAATTGACTATCAAGTGCCTCTTATATGCTGATGACCAGGTAATACTTGCGTCATCGGCGGAGGAGTTGCAGGTGATGGTTAATATTATGAATGAGTCTTTGGAAAGGAAGGAAATGAAAATGAACGCAAGTAAAACGAAAGTAATGGTATTTGAACGAGACGAAAGCATGTCGAACTGTGCGATTGTTATTGAAGGAGAAAGAGTGGAGCAAGTGAAAGAGTTTGTGTATTTAGGGTCCAAGTTTACAAGGGATGGAAGATGTGACGACGACATTGAAAGAAGGGTTGTGGCAGGAAATCAAGTGAATGGGGCTCTGCATAACTTTATGAACAGTCAGAAGATTTCCCGGAGGGCTAGGCTGGCTGTTCATAGAGGAGTGCTGGTCCCTACACTTATGTATGGAAGTGAATGTTGGGTTTGGCAGAAGAAGCATGAAAGTAAAATAAATGCAGTGGAAATGAGAAGTTTGAGAAGTATGACTGGGGTGACATTGGTTGAGAAAGTGAGGAACAGCGAGATACGAGAACTTTGCGGTGTATCAGAAGATGTAGTGAGTAAGATAGAAAAAGGGATGCTTAGATGGTTCGGGCACGTAGAAAGGATGGATGAAAGAAGATTGACGAAACAGATACATAAGGCGGGCGTGAATGGACAGGCAGGTAAGGGTCGACCTAGGCGAACGTACTTCGACCAAATCGGAGATGTTTTGAACAAAGGTCAGGTCAAGAGCACCCAGAACCGGAGAGCGTGCATGAAGATAGTTATGAAAGTGGAAGAAGCGAAAGAAGTATGCCAGGACCGTAGCAAGTGGAATTCCATAGTCTCTGCCTACCCCAATGGGAAAGAGGCGTGACCATATGTATGTATGTATGTAAGTCAAAACCGAAATCGAAGTCAGTAGGTAAATCAATTTATTTACGCGCCTTCTATTTAAATTAATTTGAATATTGTTGTTGAAAATTTGCCAACCGTTTTATAGCAGGCAACATACCTACATTATACGTAGGTCACACTATAAGTTTTGCGTAACTTAAAAAAACAACATGTTAAAACCAAAATATTATCTTTATTGCTTTTTAAAGTACTCTCCTTTACATTTTAAAAATATTTTCATGTGATCGAACCATTTTTTAAAACAGGAGGACCACAGGTCTGAAGGCATGTTTTCTAGGTGCTGATTGAACGCTATCACTGCCTCTTCGGAGTTGGTAAAAGTGAAACCTCTCATCAAATCTTTGATTTTGGGGAAAATACAGAAATCACAGGGTGCTAGGTAGGGGCTATGTGCAGGATGGATGACGAGTTGTACTTTTTCGGAAGCTAAAAATGACTTTGTTTTGTTGGCCGTGTGTGAAGAAGCGTTGTCATGATGTAGGAGTACGCGGCTTTTGGGTCGTCTTTCGCGAACTTTTTCTAACACCATGGGTAAACAGATGGTAGAATACCACTCGGCATTAACACTCTTTTGATCTTCAAGTGGAATTGTACAGATGGGACCCGTAGCTGAGAAAAAAAAAGGCGATAATTTTTTTACCAACGTTTCTCGCCTGCTTCACTTTTGTTGGCTTGTTCTCATTTTCAAACACCCATTCACAAGATTGCTGTTTTTTTTCGGGTTCAAAACAATAAATCCACGTTTCGTCTCCTGTGACAATGTCATAAACAGCATTAGAATGTCCGTGGTCGTACTTCAGTAGCATCTGTGAGCACTATTCCACGCGAGCCCGCTTCTGCTTCTCTGTCAGTTCATGAGGGATCCAACGACAACAAAGTTTCCGAACTTTCAATTCTCCGTGTAAAATTTTCTGGATTTGACTCAAACTAATCCCCAATAGTCCTCGAATTGTCTCATAGGTAATCCGCGGGTTTTCTTCAATTAACCGCTTAACAGTAACCACATTATTTTCGTTGACGGCAGTTGAAGGCCGCCCTTCACGAAATTCGTCATGTAAAGAAACTCGACCTCTCTCAAATTCAGCAAACCATCGCCACACGGTGCTCAAACAAGGTGCTTCTTTCCCAAAAGCATTTTGAAGACGAGCGGCACAGTCTTGCGGAGAGAGAGAACTTTTAAAATCATACAAAATCATCGCTCTAAAATCTTTTTGACTTAATTCCATTTTCTTTACATACGTAGAACTTTGATGTGTGATAAAAAACAATTAACAAATGATTTCCCGCCAATTGTTTTTTTTATTACTAAGAGGGTTGCAACGTTTAAAAAAATATAACATTCGAAATTCAAATAGTTCCGATTAGCTAGAAGTGCAAAACTTTTAGCCCCATGTAATCACACCTAATAGCTCCGAGGGGGTAAACAGAGGTCACATAGATTTCACAAAAAAATCTTTGATGGAAGCTTATTACAGTTATCAGGCACTGTCATAGAAGTATATAGTACAAGGCGTAGTACAAGGCACTGTGTGCAATAATGATTTCACTATCACAATATTAAAACACTATATCTTTAAAACTACGCAACGGATTTAGATGCGGTCTTCACCAATGGATAGAGTGGTTCTCGAGGTAGGTTTTGTGCATATAATTAAAATCACAAGTGGGCGAAGCCGCGGGAGTTCGCTAGTCGAATCTAGTCCGAGACGACCAGGACTTTAATTGGCTGTGCCATACCGGCTGGCACGTCAGATTTTGTTGCCTTTCATCAGCATTTCATCGCAAGTTGCCTTGCGATGAAATGCTGATGAAAGGCAAGGGTCAGCAGGGGCCAGGGTTTCAAATTTTTTTTCACAATTACAATATAGCTGCTACTTTTTATTAAATTCATTCGGCTATTTTGGACTTAACCCATTTTAAATGGGGCCATTTTAAAGATGACGGCAATAGGCTTGCCCCCTATTACGTGGGACTAAAAATACTGGCAAATTGTTGGTGTTTAATGCAATCCCCTTCGGGGATATATAGGCGTGATATGTGTGTATGTGTTCGGTAATTTGAGTCGGTTCAACTTTAATTAAATACTTAGGTCATATTTTTTAATTGAGAATGCATGTATTCGGAGTTCAGGAGAACAATGCGTGCACTACACTGTACATAACGTGACTTGGAATAATACTATGGAGTAAGGTGTTTTTTTTTATTTATAAACATAATTTGAGTTTGTAAAGTTTCACAAGCCATGCTATAATTGCAATATATTTTATATTATCTCTTGAAACTTTACGTGACAACATTGAGTTTCAAACATACATAAAATCATGTCTCTTTCTCACTGGGGTAGGCCGAGACCACGGATTTTCACTTGATACAATCTTGAAATACTTTTTTCGTCTCTTCTACTTTACTTAAGTGTCTTCAAAATATACTCGTCAGTTGCGAGTAGGTACCGGTTTTAAACGATTCATTTTTTAAATAATTTTACCTTCCTCCTGAACTGGGTCGGGAGCAAAAGAAAAACGTCCAAGCCATCCAGTTGCCTCAATATCAATTCCTTAAACTATAGTCTTGAACTGGACTAAATCAACGGATGTGCCCTTTCAGGAATACCATGCATATAGCTATATACTTGTGTTTATCCTGATAAAAGTATAATTATGAACTTAGGCTACTTTAATCCCCGGCAATCGGTTCCCGTGGGAATTAGGAACTAGAATACTATACTGCGCGTACCTGAAAAAAAAAATTATGTTGTTGATTTTTTTTCCGTTACAGTAATCCTGCAACGGGAAAATTATCGCACTCAATATCTATCTCGACTGTCTGATATAGAGATTGTGCACGAATATTGTCACTTTGCAATTACCTTTGCACACCTTATAGTCAAACGTACAAGCTGACCAGTCGTCCGTTTAACTTTTGACTGAAGAGTTTATAAGATCAACAAATTAACCCGCTTCTGCTTCTGGCGTCACTGTGACACTGTGGTACTCTTGTTAATAACATTGTTTTTTTACATTTATGCAAGTATGAATAATACGTCCGCTTATAGCTGTATAGCATTAAGTGTAACCAAGGCTTAACTCATAGCATGTTAAGTATTATGTTCCGATATATTTAGTATTATGACTTAATAATATTGTGGTTATTTAATTACTTATTAATATTTGAATATACAAAGCCCAGGTACACCATTAGCATGTGAGGTTGGCTTGGGAAGATGTTGGTGGGGCCCCTACTCACCCTACTTGTATAATTATGTACATATATTAGTGTAGAATTAGTTCCGTATCTAATATCCTCTTCTACGGATGTGCCTTTTTAATTTACACGCAGTAAAGTAATTTCTTGAAGGCCTTTTGCAAGGTCAAAGTATGTAATTTGGTTACTTTTTTTTTTGTAAGGAAAACTGACAACAATCTATATATTTAATACAACAATTTGTCTGTCTGTCTGTCCGTCCGTCACGTTTTTCAATTTACATAGATTTGCATGAAATATTAAAATATTCTTTTTTTTGTTTTTTTTTTGAGGCGATACAAAGTTCTTCGGGATAACTAGTAATAAATTATGAGTACAACTTAAAACCCCGTTCGAAATTCAAAAAAATTTTAGGGTTTCATAGATCAAGTCTCGGAACCCTTAGTTTCATCATGTTCCGTCGACTTTCCTTCCAATCGGTCATTGCTAGAAAGATGAAACTTTGCAAGAATATTGTGTACTAGTTGATCGCCGCAGCTCCACCCGCGTGATTTAGTTTACTCGTTCCCGGTTCCCATGGGAACACATTACCGGGATAAAAAGTAGCCTATGTTACTCAGGGTGAATGTAGCTTACCAATGGTGAAAGAATTTTTGAAATCGGCGCAGTGGTTTTTGAGTTTATTCATTACAAACATACACACAAAAATACAAATCTTTCCTCTTTATAATAGTAGAGTAGATGTACATACCACGCCCGCAAAGTGTTAATATACTTTTTTTGGGGTACCTCCTCTACTGGGGACGGTTCTTTTCTCTCTACCCTGACGATAAATAAAACAGGGTACCCTAGGGGTGCCCCAAATAAAAGCTAAACAGCTCGAAAAATCTAAAAAAACACACTTTAAAGTAAAGCTAGGAATCATAACTCAGTTCAGGTATTCTAGACTATTAATAAGCGTGGAATAAGTACCTAGTAATAGGGATCCGCTTTTACCCTTTGCGTACGTATACGAACCCATCCAGAAAACGGTCTCTCTACTTGATAATTTTCATTCTAATCTGTTCCATGGTCTAGGCGTGATAACAATTAAACGTACAAATTTTCACGAACTTTCACACCTTTAATACTTACCTACTGCTCATTTAACTATCAATTTATAATCTTTTATTTATATTGTGACATTGATAATTTAAATCTTTAAAATATTTTGGAAGTTATAATATTTAGATTATAGTATCTGATCCACATCCTCCTGATATAGCAACTAAGATTGCATGCCTAATGGTGAAATATGGTGATTCTGTACCAACCTACTGTCTTAACATCTTATTCTAACCCATATTTGCAATGAATATAAATAAATTGAAATTGAATAATATTTTCGAGTCAACCTTGAAAAATAAACATAAAATAAGTGAACACCTGATTTTTACTTTACGAATTAATTAATCATTCAAAAATATTAACAAAGACTTTCTATTATTCCAGAACAATGCATTCGTGAAAACAAAATGGCACTGAAACTGAAATATACAGACGAACACGGCATAGTCCACATCAACATGAGCCCGTCATCAACCCCGAAAGAACCAGACAAAGACATTACCGATCCTAAATTTGATACCATAAATAATAGATTTGCTCATTATGATCTTTTTGGTGGGAAATACGACGTTGAGTCTGGTGGGGAGACGCCTCGTTCACTATTCCGAAGTCGCTACAATAGCATCGAAGAAGAACTCGCGAATACGCCTTATGCGTTTACTACAGAACGCTCACTGCGTCTAAACAGTGCAAACAAATTAGACATAACGATACAATCGCGTTTAGATGACATTTCACCATCAAAAGACATTGAGGATGATAGATTTTTTAAAAGAAAATTAAGTTTAGAATACGATGAATCGTTATTCGGTCCGCAAATCGATGTCAAAGTGAATGATAAAGATACGCCGGCGTTTACTGTGACTCAGTTGATACATGCGCAGGATCGATACTACGATTTGTCTGGAAGGCAATCGGAAAGTCCCTGTGGTGGTAAAGTGTGTTCTGATGTGATTGTGTCCACTCCGAGAGCTGAAGATGAGGCTTTCAAGGTCCTAGGAGATGTAAAACCCAAGGAAGCTACTCTTAAACCGTGAGTATATTTTTCAAATGTTGAATTTCGAATATTTTATGTTTTATATTATGATAATTGGTTTTTGTTGTTTTAAAATTCATCCATTAGAACAGGCGAAGGTCGGTTGACCATGCTGCCAAGTCTTCAGTGAATACTTTTTCTGATATTTTTATATAACGACCTATATTATTACTACTGAAAACAAAGTTGTACTGAAAAAGAAGTGAAATTAAAAACAATAAACTTTTGTAATAAAATAAGTTACGATGCGCAACTAGAAATTTAATTAGAGGAAGCGTAAAGATATAAATACAACTATCATTTTGTGATCACATACGTGACGGCCATTGTACTTCGTAGACTATCTAATACTTAGTTTTTAATTATGCTGCATGAAGTAGTTACGTAAGCTAGTGACAAAATTAATTAAAAAAGAACGCTCTACGGCCGACGACGTTAAGATGTCAAATTCATGAGTAAAACTGCTTACAAGATGTTTTTTTCTTAAAGTATATCAATACCATAATTTTATAACAATCTTGCTAGCCTATTGACTAGCGAGTTACTTATTTCAACTTTATATACCTTTTTTATTTTAAATTTTGCAAGGCCGCGGCCTCTCCCATGTCCATTGCTGCGGGCGTCTCTGGTACATATGGTCATGTATAATAATGTAATGTATAATAATGGCCCGACTAACAATTTGGCCATTATGACTTTTTATGGTAGATCCATTTTATCGATATAATGAATCATGTGAGATATTAAAAAAATCATTTCGGCTTGGAAACACGATTTTTCATTGAAGTATAACGGCGTATGTAACATGAATTCAAAAATACAAAGACCAATGTGGCATATTAGCCATTATACCTACCTAGTAATTCTTATTTAATTTTTTCGCTCATAAAATCAATTAACAATTGAATTGGTTGATAATTCCTTAATTATAATAAGATATAATTGGATATTTAGATAATTATTGAACAATTTTAACAAAAACTAACGTAAAAGGGCCTATATATGTACACTATAAAAAATCGATGAAAGTGTAAATAAAATATAATATTATAAATATGGAGGATAGTTGTCTTAGCAAAGTTTCGTAAACTTCGGTTTTATTCAGAAATTACAGCAAAATAAAACATTCGAAGGCTCTCCTGTAATCTAATTGATGCTTTCGACTGTCGGCACTTGGTGGAACTTATTACTATAAGTTTTAGGAAAAAATCTCACTTGTACGCTATTCCACAAAAATATATTTATTTTTGCTAAACTTTGGCTTTTTATTTTTAAAACAATGGAAAATATGATGTTGAATTTTAGATAATTGCAATGATTTCGCTAAATAGAAGACGTCGACATATGTTTCACCTACTCACGAGGCATTATCAAGACTGTCTCAAAGAGAACAGCCTTTTTGTTTTTAATTCCGCGGCCCAGGGCCTCGATCTCTCATACGACCGTTGCCGGGTGTCTCTGATTCACACGCAGAAGGTATTTCCAGTGGCGCCCGGCGGAACTTTGGCTCTCCTGTAAAGATGTCTTTTTGCACTTTGGCTCTTATACATAGGAGGTAAGATTACACCTGAACTCAAAAATGAAACCTCATTTTAATACTTTAAAGTTAACACCTAATTTATATTTTTTAAATAATGCAAATATTCGTTAAAAATAAGAGTTAAAACTTATAAAAAAATATTTTGTAACGGCACTATAATTTTTATGATGCATTGTGAAAGTTACTGCATGCAAAGTCTAATTTGGTCTATAAATAGATAAAAAAGATATAAAAGTTACATATAATGTACTCATTCTTGTACACTAGTATTAAGTTCTGAAGAGGCCACACGGGTCGCCAAAGTCCGCTGGGCGCCACTGGAAATGCCTACAGGTGCTTACCAGAGACGCCCGGACGTAGGAGCGGCCGCGTGCTTCAAAAACAAACTAGTATTAAGTTAAGTTAATGTGGTAGATTCCTACAACTAAAATAGATAATTAAAATATATTTATTAAATAAAGAATCGCAAACTATGCGGGTACGTAAAGTACGATTATTCGAATATACAATAATATCCCGGAGTATATAAAAAATATTCCAGCATTAAAACTATTTAAAAAACAACTCCGCGACTTGTTAGTAAGCAAATGGTACTATACGTTAAATGATTTCATGTCGGATAAAACATTGCAGTATTACAAAATGCCTAAGCTGTGATGTGTTCAGTGTGCACTTGACTGTTAAGATGGATACAAGGCAACCCTAAAGGAGTGTCTAAATTTAAAGTATAAAAATGACCGTGTAGTTTCAAACTCTTAATAAAATAAGTAGGATAAACAAGGGTATTATTGCCCACCGACAGTGATTAACCACCTTTAAGAAAACATTGCCAGATTAACTTCTCATATCACATTTTAGTAGGTTTGGTAATCGTTAGGGTTCACTATATTTAACTAATAGTAGATTTTAATTTGATAATTGGCATCATTTGAACAAAAAAAAGATAACACAAGTAAATAATTGATAGCTATGATATAAGTATTTACTTTTATTCAATATTAATGTGTATGAAGTCCTTAAGTGGGCAATAACTACCCCGTTTACCCTAATTTTGATTTGTATTTTTTGTACATTTGTCCGCGACATAGAGACATAAATTATTGCATGCCTAATATGGTGAAATATGGCGAATCTATACCTATGTACTAACCTATAACATCATATTATGTAACCCATATTTGCAGTGATGAATAAATAAATAAATAAATTATTTCAACTTTGGCGCTCGGGAGGTCTCGGTTTTATTCGTATTTTCACATGGAGTATAAGAAATACGTAATTATTTTTTTTTTCAATTACTAATTATTTATTTACAATAAGAATTAAAATGTACAAAATATACATAATTAAATACTAAAAATATTTACATTACAAAATATCGTTTAAAAAATCCTCCGCGTCATTGCCGACTGGGAAGGTTCCCAGAATGCTGGCTGTGTTGCCACGTTGTATGGCGATACTTATTCTTTGGGCCAGAAAATAGCCAGCCTTCTGGTCCTGAGAAGCATCGATTAGGCGTTTAGCCATGTCTCTATAAAGGCGACGAGCACTCGAACCCCATGACCCCAGTGTCTCAACCCCAAACGGCTCAAATATGTAATCACCTGCTAGGTTAGCATATTTACGCCGTTTGAGGTCTTCAGCTGATGCAGCAGCAGCGCCGACACATCCGGATGTGCTTGGAAGGTGTGAAGGTGCTAAGGTGTCAACGCATGTAGCGTCCCACACCAAAGGCCTTCCCATCTTCCACGGTAGCAACGACATACCGTCCGGTCTCTTTCCATCGCTTCGTGCTAAACTATTTGGTTCACGTACGGCCGGAAGACCTGCGGTGGAAAGAGCCTTACGAATTATGTCGTTTAGAATAGAGTGCCGAGGTATACGATCTGCGCTTCTGCTACAAGAAAGACCATGGTGTCCCAGATTATCGACGGCTACTCCACAGGTGCAATGATGCGGGGATACACACGGTGTACCCAGCCGAAGGCAAGAAATACTAGAAGTGACGAACGGACGAATGTTTGCAATCATGCCATTTAATGCAAAAACTGATTTTTAATCGAAGAAGAGAAGCTGGATTTGTTAAGTGACAGATTTATTTTCAATATCTCTAATTCAGACAGTGAAAGTGATTGAGACTATACCTACTTCTTGTGCTTATTTTTAATCATCAATGAATAACTAATAGTTGGCTCTGAGGTTTATCGTTTTGACATCTGATAAAAAGAAGCTGATTTGATGACAGTCATTTACCCTCGGCCAAAGAATAGGGAATAGTACTTACATACCTCGGCGTCGATACAGAGCCACTGTCTCGTTTCAATTCATAATATTGTTGCTAAGACACTATATCGTTGCAAAATATATCACCTATCACAGTCTAACTAAAAGGTGAGGCCTTTTAGTTAGACTGTGACCCAGCTAATTAATTTTGCTCAATTCATTATGAAAATGAGCGCTGCGCTTGTAATAGATGACCAAATTGCTCATTTTCATAATCATCTATCAAATTCATTATTTCTAACGCTTCTAAAGTGGTATAAAATAACACTTTTCCCACCTTGAATGAACTAGATTACAGGGTAATTACCACACTCTAAAGACCAATAAATTAACCATGCAGGAGGCTATACATCAATCAATGCAATTTATCAATTTGTCAATTTATAGACTACAAAATTACTGTGAAAACCATTTGTAATATTTTTTTTCTATTACTACAAGACAGTAACCATTTCTTAAGACCTCTGAGCCTCGGAGAGCACTTTAATGTTCTAAGGGTAGTTGCAGTTCTAAAAGATTTCAACTGGTCTAGCTACAGAACTTCCATATCGCCAATTGTGAACTTCAGATGGCAGTCACTTCACGGAAAATAATGTTCAGCCATTTCGCAGTTAGACTCGAAAGCCGGTCACAATAAAAAAAAAAAAAAAAAAAAAACATAAAAATAACGATGACCTTCAAGCTGCTCAAGATGAGGCGTCTCAGACATTCCCAGGTCAGATGTATCTCTATCAAGCTGCAGGAAGAGGAGCGTGACATCATAGAAGTAGATCCTGACATAAAGGAAATGTTGAAGATGTTAGACTTCAACAACATCAATGGTCTCCAACTAACACAGCCTGCCACATCGGCAAACTATGGAGGCAGACGTAATTAAGGAAAATATAGATCTATATTGTGATAACATTGAGTAAGAGCGAGAGTAGGTACCGATGCGCAAACACTGCCCTCCACTTTCTTTCAGCGTTCTTTTCACGTGAACACCAGTATACTTGTACATCTGTAAGGAGTGGGTAGAGTTGTGTTACGTTTATTAACAACGATGGTATTGCTGGAATGGAGGATTCCATTGGTCGTTTTTACCAGAGCCATGACAATATTTCAGTAGGGTCCCCAAATGCAGGTGCTTATGGAGATTCTTAGTATCCTCACTAGTAAAACAAGTAAATATAATGATACTTATTTAATAATAACAGTCTACGACTATCGGAAATGACAAGATAATTGTTTAAACAAAAAAAGCATACAAATAGTCTTTGTTTTCTGTGTTTTTGTCGTTGAAGCAATCATGGCGTCGTGATCTGTCACGGTAACCAGGGATAGGTACATCCTTGGTTTGGTTATTCAATATCGGCCATTAATTTGACCCCTTTCTCGTAACAGTTCATTTAGAAGTTTATACTGGGACTATTATTATTTTATTTTTATCAATAACTAGCAGCTTCGCCCGCTTGACAAATTATATACACAAAAACCTTCCTCGAGAACCACTCTATCCATTAGTGAAAACCGCATCAAAATCCGTTGTATAGTTTTAAAGATCTAAGCATACATACGGGCGGAGCGACTTTGTTTTCAACTGACTTCCAAAAAAGGAGGAAGTTGTCTATTCGGCTGTATGTTTTTTTATACTATGTTATGACTATGACGAAGAAGAAGACTAGGGGGACTATATTGCGTCGTATGATTTTCTTATTCCCAATTCCCACGGGAACACATTACTGGGATTAGTACCCTGTAGCACTCAGCGGTATAACCACATAATAACTGAAAGAATTGTCGGAACCAGTTCAGCAGTTCCAAAGATTCAATTCCAACGAACAAAACACATCTATAAAATACAAATTAAACTATCGCGTTTCATAATCTATATCATATAATTCTACGGGAATTAATACGAAATATGACGTAGATATTAAAGAAGTAACATGATTTGAAAAAAAATTAAAAAAGGTTGCACCGGCCGACGTCCATGTTCGCCAAGGACGCACAATCATCTACATCTAACCATAATCTCGTTACGAAATTTTTCGGAGCGCGTCTTTACGACTGGCACTCAATATCTTGTGCAACAAATACAATTATGTTTACATACAACAATAATAGTGACAGGCCTATTATATATCGCAAACAATAAAGATTACCTACTTTCTTGTACGCCCAAATTCACACAAATTACCCAGAAAGGGATTTGGAGTTCTGACAACTGACAAGCCTTTCACAAATTTGGCGGCAAACTGTTTGGTTACATAACTTTTTTATGGTTGGCTTGAGATATGGAAAATAAGGGCAGAAAGATTCCTCAAGATTAAGATGCATATTCAAGCAATCATAGCGTAGAAAATCTCGGTCCCAGGAAAGAATAGAATTTTGCCTTCCATGCACCTGCCATGACTACTACTCAACTTGCCATTAAGTTGACATGCCATAGACAAAAAATCTATGCTCAATCTTCATAGGTTTATTCATAAAAAAAGTTATCAATGCAATGATGCACTATGGTTGTAAAGATAAAAAAAGTTATTATCTATCGTAAATAGAGCGGGAAACCAAAACAAAATGGTGGGTTTATCACATAATAGTATTTTACAGTTTATTTCCTCAATAATAGTAAAAAACACAAGCTCAAATTATATTTAATTGTACTTATTATAACAATAAACTAGTAACAAGTGGCTGAACATAAAAATATAACGTGGGACTTGATTTTTTTGCAATCAGCCTTGAGATCGTTTCATTCTATTTGACTCTTCAGTTTTTTTTTATTTTTGTCTTGTACCTACTTAATTATTTTTTTACTTTTTTATTACATCTAATAATGAGTCAAACGGAAAAATGGATTTTATACTCTGTATTATACCCGATAACAGCAATAGGCTTGTTACCGTCATTCGCAGACAAATCATGTGATGTGAGGGCTCCCACACATAAACAGGATACGACGTCGCGTCGTACAACGATGCGGCGTCGTTTTACGATACGACGTCGCGTCGTGGAAATCTACGACACGACGTCGTAACGTGTCGATGCACGATACGACGTCGTGACGTTAGAAACTTACGATGCAATCGTGCGCAGTTGTTATTCGAAATTCAAAGATGACCGATGGTATTGAAGACGATCATTCAGGGCCCCCACTTACTAGGCAGCCCGGCTCCGGCAGCCAGTAATACATATGACGTTGTATAGGAGCCCGCGCACTAGGCAACCACGAATTCCCGGCTGCGGCAGCCAATACAACGCGCTTGTTTGCACGGCAGCCGGCTGGCTGCGCGCAGCCAGAACGTGTGTAGGCGAATGTATGTGGCTGCGGTCAGTCTCCACGCACTAGTTATAGCAGCCAGGACTTACACAAGCTCGTATAGGAGTATCAATGCCCTGATTGAATTTCGTATTTTTTCCAAAAGGTTATCAAACAATTGCACTGACATCCTCGTGTAGTTAAAAAACCGGTCTGGGAATGCGCGAATATCGTTGAAATAGGTTTGGAATAAGCCTTTTGAGTGTCTTTCTAGAAAAAGAGAATGAATCCAGTGTCTCTTCTTTGTTTTGCGTTTTTTACGAGATAGGTAAGCAATAATTATAAGTTCTTCTACGTCCATATCGCTCGGATAACTGGCTGCACAAATATTCTGGCTGCATAGTGCGCGGGGGCCCTTAATTACCCTAGTCGAGCAGCGTCCTGTACATGGGACAAAACATCTGAAGAATACAAGAATAAACACCGGCCCTAACACCACCCCACTGTATCGACGGCATCGTGCCATGTATCGTGCGTGGCACATTACGTTACGATGTCGTGTTTCTTTACGATGCTCATCGTAGATTTCCACGACGCGACGTCGTATCGTGAAACGACGCCGCATCGTTGTACGATGCGACGTCGTATCGTGTTTATGTGTGGGAGCCCTGAGGGAGTGATATCAATCAATCAATCCAATCAAATTTTCCAAATCCAATCCAATCAATGGGTGCAAAGGGGCTCTATCAGCATCTTTAGGGCCCAGCGACCTCACCTGCTAGTGGCGCACCTGCTGATCAACGGACGAGGATCGTTAATTTACGGTATCTAGGGAGTGGCTTCGGCCCCTACGTGGGTACCAGGTGGTACAACAGAGTTGGTCCGGGTGGGTACCACCGTGCAGCCAGCTGTGCTAAAGCCCCCCAAGTAACCCAGCCCAGGCATACATATTTTTATCGTGTCGTGCAGCTGCAAAAAAATGTAAGTCATAAAGGACACTTTGTGCAAGCCATTAAAGCATCCTTTATACGGTTTAAAACGGCTTTTGAAAACCAAACGGTGTTCTATTGAAAATTGTTGGTTTGAAACTATGTAGCCAGCAAAGCGCACGCTGTAATACCACGTTTACAACCGTGTTTGCAATCGTATATTAATCGTATAGTGACTTTACATATACATTTAGGTACTTACTTACTGCCAGATTCGCAAAGCAATCTCTATAAATATCTATATATAATCCTCTGAAAATCCCTGAGGATATAAGCAAGGCTGCTTTCTATTTAATATGCGCTGTATTCAGTAAAGTACATTTATTTCTGCCGACTGCCTCGGTGACGCAGTATGCGACTGCTGTCCCTGAGGTCCCAGGTTCGATTCCGGGTCGAATCAAACTATTTGTCTGATCCACAAATGCTTGTTTCGGAGTATGGGTGTTTTCTATGTATAATATGTATGTATTTAGATATATATAAGTATGTTTATCAGTCGTCTAGATCCCATAACAAGCTTATATTAGCTTAATTTGGGCTAGATGACATTGTGTGAGTATGTCCAAAAATATTTATTAAAAAAATATTTATTTAGAGTAGGTTTTTAAATATTTATTTAGAGTAGGTTTTACAATTATTTGCAAATTAAATGAAAATTTCTTTATTTACGTAAAGAAATGGGACCGGAAAAATCACCAAATACGAAACAGAGCACAACGATATACCTAGTCTCCTAGCCGCCATTAATCACTGTAGTAATTTAATTGTGGAACATTAAATAAGTTTTCACGCCTCGTTGCCGTACGTTAGGGTTGCCAATAAATTAATAGGCTACTATTTTTTTTAACTGTAAGGGGTTTTCAGGTATTTGACAGCAAACCACACATACGTAAAAACTGTCGTTTATTGTTTGTATTTATTTACATATAGTTTATAGATAGTCTGAGTCGCACTATGATTCACGTGAGTACACTTGTAAATAATTTCTAATTGGAGCGTTGCGGCTGTAAAGTTACAACTGAATTCTATTGATTACTGCGGTATTTATTATCCAGAATAAAAGTGCTGTACGAGCATAATTGGCTTGTACATGATCCCGAGGGCTAGATAATTGTGTATACTCAGATTAGGTACCTATAGTTAGTTGTTACCTATTACAAATTATTTATAAGATCGTATAAAAGCAATCTAAGTAAGTCGTGACGGTGGAGCCTTTGGAGTCGCGTTACAACGTGAACTTCAAGTCGTTCGTGACGCGTATGCCGACGACGGCTCTCGAAACCTTCACCAAAGAAGACTTCTCGCCGAGGGGTGTGGTGTCCTGTGGTTCCGGGGCAGGCTGAGAGACAACGCCAATCAAAAGGCCCAAAAGAACGTGTCGACATAGATTTAAGTTTTATGTATAGATATGGTGTTTAGGTATAGGTATTTATTTTTATGGGCCTTGATGCCTAAGCAATATTTATCTTCTTTATATATTATATATAATTTTACTGTACGTGTGTATGTCTGCACTCCTCCTAAACGGCAGGACCGATTTTGAAGAAATTTTTTGTGTGTGTGTGTGTTCAAGGGGATTCGAGAATGGTTTAGATTCACAATTTGGTTCTTTTTTTTGCAGGACAACGTCTGTCGGGTCCGCTGGTATATATTCTTAGTTTTAAGGTATATGTCTATGGGCTGTAGATAAGTTTATAAGATCTGTAACTAGTCGAAGTCGCATTAAAAGTAAATAAAAGTTTAAAAAAAAAACAATTAACAATAAAGCAAAACAAATTAAACAATATAAGTACTTCAACATAGTTTTCAATGGGTAGTGTTTAATTTAAATAAAGTAACCATAAAACAATACATACTATATAAATAATAAACAATAGTAACACTTTTAAAGTTTTACGTTTATGTGAGAAAGGGTTCAAGTTAAGTGTTTGGGAAAGGCTAGAAATAGTTAGAAGAGACGCGGACACCTTACTCAACGAACAAATAGATTTTCACACATCTCCCTTACTTAATCTGTTTACGAACAGACAGACACATTAATTGTTATTGGTTTGTGTGTGTCATTTGGCTTTTCTACGCAACTTATCAAAAGACAGGAAATAAATCAAACAGATAAGGTCTTGTATTGGTGAATACCTATTTTTGGAACTTAGTTAGCATGATCTGAGTTTTCTACCCACGTTAGTTATTGTAAAGAATCCTACATCGCGATATTGAAGTTTGCACACGTTTACTTATAAGCAAACACGTTCCAACCACGAATTTTGCTGTTCTCTCTGAGACAGTCTTGATAATGCCTCGTTTAGAGGCGAAACAATTGTCGACGTTTTGTTGTCTTTTTAATTCTGCGAAAAATTAATGCTATTATATATTTTAAAAAGTTTTTTCTTAAAACATTTTACTTACCATTGCTTTGTCATGGATTTTCGCCAAGTAACGCCTGTTTCTATCCAATATTTACAATACATACTGACAAGAATTATAATATCCTAACCCTAGTATTGATAGTTCTTGATGACGCGATGAGTTAAAACCGGTCTGATAAGGTAAATTAAAACTAGTGGAAATGTACCTATATATCTTTGTGTTTATCATATTATATCAATATTTTTTTATTTTTAGTTATTTCACTTTGAGCCTAAACTAAACATTTTTGAGGCTATGTTTTCTTTAAAAATTTTTCTCCCGTTCCCCCCGCGCCGCGTCATATTTTGAACAATTCACACAATATCTTTATAAATTGTAGCCTATGTGTTATTCTGATGTATAAGCTATATTATTGTAAAGTTTCATTAAAATCCATTCAGTAGTTTTTACGTGAAAGAGTAACAAACATCCATCCATCCATACATACATACAAACTTTCGCGTTTATAATATTAGTAGGATTGCAATGATTTCGCTAAACAGAAGACATTATAACGTCGATATATGTTTCACCTACTCACGAGGCATTATCAAGACTGTCTCAAAGAGAACAGCTGTTCTCTTTTCCTTATCCTCCATTCAGTATAATAGAATTTATTTCATTAATCATAGTAGGTACAATAATGGTAACATAAATAGAAATGAAAATTAAGTGTGCGTGTGTAAATAATGAGATTCAGTGACAGATGACACTTCTGTGTGACAGCCCTAGGTTTAATGGAATTAGGTTAAATTCTTTGCCACGCGATACGAAATTTAGTTGTACCATAGTATGTATTATGTTAGTTTATAAAGTTTTCTGTCGACTTGTTGTGAATATTTTATTTTTATTTAAAGAAATAAACTATCCATAATCACGTCTGTGTCTTTGGGTAGGCATAATTATAATAGGCTCGCATTAAGCCAATTAATTTGTTGGTCTCACTAATAATAATAATTATGAAGCGAGACAATTGCTGCTAAGCGGGAACACATTTACTAGGCTTGCAGCGAATATTCGGTTACGATTCGGTATTCGACCTATTCGGTTTCTTTTATTATATTCGGTCGAAAATCGAAGAATTTTCTTTGTTATACTAGATAATTTATCAATTGCATTTTTGATTTCGAAGCTTTATCATTGATATCGTGTCTTGATTTGTAATTTTTGCCCATTAGAAAACTTGGGTACCCATTTATTTTTTAATGATTTAACATTCCTGGTGTGGTCGCTTCGTTTCCAACAGGAAAAAGCCAGTGAAAACATGAAAATTTTCCAGAAAATTTGATTTCGTACAGTTTATACACTGCAATTTGTAGTGAGGACCAGGGTGAACACGGGAATAGTTAAATTTGAGAGAGAAACGAGAAATAGAGAGACCCTACATGATAGAGAGACCTACATTTTATGAGGCATTTGATAGTATAACTCTAATTTTATAAGGGATCATCTTTGGACCCTCCACGCCTGGTATTGGTGCGGCCACACGACGTCCGCTCGCGTTACTGCAAATATTTCCCTCCACACGCTCCCCTACTTGCGATGTTCATCGTGTTGATGCGCATTTCTATTGCTCCTTTGTATTTTCTATTGTTGGGTGCCTTTACCTCACGCTAAAAAGCCGACAAAATCCGGCGAGGCAAGTAACGTATCCACAAGATGTTCCTTCCCATTTCCCTCACTTTTCGACGAGCGTGTGGACGCAGGGTTAGGAAGATGGGGTATCAACCGGCTGATCATGAAGACTGGAAGTTTTAAGGTCGATTCACACATAGGTATCACTGCACTGAAGCCTTAGTTCCAACCGGGCGGCCCAGTACCTACGGTATCAGTGCAAAATATTCTCTCATACATTTTCTATGAACATGTCAATGTCAGTGTCTTCTTCTAAAAACATGGCTCCAACGATGTTCGTCGATGATTTCGCCAATATCAAGGTAATGCTTGATTGACAGTCTAGCACAGAAGAACTAGTTATTCAATTAGCTCCAGGTGCGGGACAAGATAAGAAACGTTGTTCGGTATAAGTGAGAGTCTGGAATCCGATTTTTGCAGAGCGCCAGAGTACTTTACGATAAATCGCAGTGTAATATAACTCACTTGCAGTGTAATAGAACCCACTTGCAGTGTAATAGAACTCACTTGCAGTGTCTGTCAACACTGCATATATGAGTCCAGTTTCATCAAAACTTTACACAACCTACAGCCTGCTTGTTCAACTTTACTGCATAAAAAACAAGACTAATTTACTATGGTTGGCAAGTCTACCATTGAACAACCTCAACGCTCCAATGAGCCGATACCGACCTTGGCCAATTATTTACTACATAATAGTACGTTTAGTTATGTGGCTTGATATAAAATTGATCATGCTTTCATATTTTTTTCAATATAAATCTTAAAAATGAAAGTTATGGAACTTGAGTCAATTTCTGAATAAATAAATTCTTAAGACATTTTCTTAACAAATAAAATATTGGGACGACTTTGTTCGTGGTTTCGATTTTGCAACATTTTTATTTGCAACTCCGGTCCGGTCGCATTCGGTTTGCAACAACGGCCGCAGAATTTAAAAACAAAACCTCCGATCCTCATAATTGAAGCATCATCTAGTCCATACTCTTGTGCTATGGGATTTAGACAACTGCTATTCCAAATACATACGTTACTACATATTTATCAACATAAAAAACACCCAACCTCCGAAACAAACATTTGTGGATCACACAAATATTTAATTTGACTCAGGGAATCGAACCCTCCGGCTTCGAAAGGAGATGCACTATCGACCACGTTACCGAAGTTGTTATAGGTATGTATGGCACAATGTTCCATCTACCTATACTGCGTTTATTTCCACCATATAGTTCAAAGATAATATTAAAATAATGCGCATTGTTCGTATTCACGCAACCTGTTCAGAAAACGGAAATTTTGATAAGTATCAAGTGACGCAACCTGCGCACGCGCCGGCAAAAAACATAGCCTATCTAATACTTCCTGCGATTCATTGTTTGCATGAAAACTGTAATGACCTGCTGAAATGGTCTGGGTTTTATTCTTACGTTTCTTTCTTGCACATAAAAGCGACACATAATATGTCTTAGATAATTGAATAGGTATATATTTTTCGAAGCAATAAAGTTTGCTTATATTTTTTTGCTAAACATTACAATTAGGTAATAGTCTTGGGCACAAATTAATAGTAAATATCGGTATTGGTCATTGTAGCATCAGTGGTTAAAGCATTACCCTTGTTAGGCCGTGGGTTCGATCCTTATCGATGACATTTCAGTTTGGGTGATTTATTATTTCTGTAATATAAATTCTTATTGTAAATAAATGTTATTTTTTATCTAATTATTTAAAAATGGCAGAAGCAATCTCATTGCTTTTACACTATACAGAAATATACAATTATTGGTAAATGGTAAGTTTTGGATAGAAACAGGCGTTACTTGGCGAAAATCCATGAGAAAACAATGGTAAGTAAAATGTTTTAAGAAAAAACTTTTTAAAATTATATAATAGCATTAATTTTTCGCAGAATTCAAGGACAACAAAACGTCGACAATTGTTTCGCCTCTAAACGAGGCATTATCAAGACTGTCTCAGAGAGAACAGCAAAATTCGTAGTTGGAACGTGTTTGCTTATAAGTAAACGCGTGCAAATTTCATTATCGCGATGTAGGATTCTTTACAATAAGTAATGTGGGTAGAAACCTCAGATCATGCTAACTAAGTTCCAAAAATAGGTATTCACCAATACTTGACCTTATCTGTTTGATTTAATTACTGTCTCTTGATAAGTTGCGTAGAAAACCCAAATGACACACACAAACCAACAACAATTAATGTGTCTGTCTGTTCGCAAACAGATTAAGTAAGGGAGATGTGTGAAAATCTATTTGTTCGTTGAGTAAGGTGTCCGCATCTCTTCTAACTATTTCTAGCCTTTCCCAAACACTTAACTTGAACCCTTTCTCACATAAACGTAAAACTTTAAAAGTGTTACTATTGTTCAAGGAATGACCAGTGTCAAGACGATGCTTCGCGAAGAGGGATTTCTCAGGACAACCATTGCGGGACGCCGCTCTATGTTCCTTATATCTAATATCGAAGGACCTGCCAGTCTGTCGCACATACTTCAAACCACATTCATCACAACTCAACAAATAAACATCTGATCTGCGTGAGACCGACACCGAATCCTTGCCATTACATAGCTCCCTCAAGGTGTTCTGAGTTCTAAAAGCAACAAATATACTACTTTCCCTCATGATCTTAGCTATACTCAACGAGACGGGACCCACGAACGGCAAACAGGCCGTGTACTTCCTAGGTGGATCTTGAATCGGATGTAATAAATGAAAACTAGCCTTTCTGCGTTTTTTATTTAATAATGAGTGGACCATTCCTACGTCATAGCCATTACTTTGTGCTATGTAGCAAATGATGGACAATTCTTCACCAAATGCCTGTGGGCTCAACGGTACCGCCAGTAACCTGCTCAGTAAGCTGTGGAGAGCTGCCATTTTATGTTGCCATGGGTGATTGGATGAGTAAGGAATAACTGTGTCTGTAACTGTTGGTTTCCTATAGATACGGAACTCATGAATACCCTTGCCTTGCCTTGACTCTTGCTATGTAATCCTCCTTCGGGATCAAAACCACGGTGTTACCCTTATCAGCCTTACACAGAACCACATCCCCGTCCCTAAGTTTGTTGCGAATCGACCTTTGTACAGTCAATTCGGAGTTAAAAAAATCCCAGTTGTCCGTTGTTTTATGGCCTTCCAAAAATACACAAGGAAGGGTGCCCAATTAGACCTGTTGTCGCATACAGGGGCGCCCCAGCATACAATTTGTCGAAGTTTTTGAACACAATCATTAGAGAAGCAATAGATTTTAACCCAAACTTTTCTATAAAAAATAGTACTGACCTCATAAACAAGATTAAAAATATTAAGTTACCGTCCAATGCTCAACTTGTGTCTTTGGACGTGAAAAGTTTGTTCACTAACGTACCGTATAATGAAGTATTAGATATTTTAAAACACAAATTAACAATAAAAAGGATCAATTTTAATAAAATAGAAGAAATGTATAACCTAACAAGATTGTGTATGACTCAGAATTATTTTCAGTTCAACAACAGTTTTTTTCTACAGAGGAATGGTTTGGCTATGGGATCGCCACTCAGTCCTTTAATAGCTGAAATATTTATGGATGCATTCGAGACTAACCCAATAGTTGGGAACGTTCATGTCTTGTATTATTTTAGATATGTGGATGATATTATTATATGTTGGACAGGAACAAAACGTCAGCTCAGCGTCCTTGTCTCCAAGTTGAACTCAGTACACCCTAGAATTGATTTTTCACTAGAGTTGGAGTCAGATTCCACTCTCAATTTCTTGGACCTTTCAATTACTAGAAGGAACGGTATTCATGAGTTCCGTATCTATAGGAAACCAACAGTTACAGACACAGTTATTCCTTACTCATCCAATCACCCATGGCAACATAAAATGGCAGCTTTCCACAGCTTACTGAGCAGGTTACTGGCGGTACCGTAGCCCACAGGCATTTGGTGAAGAATTGTCCATCATTTGCTACATAGCACAAAGTAATGGCTAGGACGTAGGAATGGTCCACTCATTATTAAATAAAAAACGCAGAAAGGCTAGTTTTCATTTATTACATCCGATTCAAGATCGACCTAGGAAGTACACGGCCTGTTTGCCGTTCGTGGGTCCCGTCTCGTTGAGTATAGCTAAGATCATGAGGGAAAGTAGTATATTTGTTGCTTTTAGAACTCAGAACACCTTGAGGGAGCTATTTAATGGCAAGGATTCGGTGTCGGTCTCACGCAGATCAGGTGTTTATTTGTTGAGTTGTGATGAATGTGGTTTGAAGTATGTGGGACAGACTGGCAGGTCCTTCGATACTAGATATAAGGAACATAGAGCGGCGTCCCGCAATGGTTGTCCTGAGAAATCCCTCTTCGCGAAGCATCTTCTTGACACTGGTCATTCCTTGAACAATAGTAACACTTTTAAAGTTTTACGTTTATGTGAGAAAGGGTTCAAGTTAAGTGTTTGGGAAAGGCTAGAAATAGTTAGAAGAGATGCGGACACCTTACTCAACGAACAAATAGATTTTCACACATCTCCCTTACTTAATCTGTTTGCGAACAGACAGACACATTAATTGTTGTTGGTTTGTGTGTGTCATTTGGGTTTTCTACGCAACTTATCAAGAGACAGTAATTAAATCAAACAGATAAGGTCAAGTATTGGTGAATACCTATTTTTGGAACTTAGTTAGCATGATCTGAGGTTTCTACCCACATTAGTTATTGTAAAGAATCCTACATCGCGATAATGAAATTTGCACGCGTTTACTTATAAGCAAACACGTTCCAACTACGAATTTTGCTGTTCTCTCTGAGACAGTCTTGATAATGCCTCGTTTAGAGGCGAAACAATTGTCGACGTTTTGTTGTCCTTTTAATTCTGCGAATAATTAATGCTATTATATAATTTTAAAAAGTTTTTTCTTAAAACATTTTACTTACCATTGTTTTTAAATGGTAAGTATTTAATATAAGGCTTGGGATTTGCTAGTGCTGTCTTGGTCAGTTGGTAGACCGTTCCTCCTGGCAAGGGATCAGTAGCTGGTTGTATTCCAGCCCAATACTATCATTATCGCGATGTACTTATATTGTAAAGCAAGGTAATTAATAACATTAACAAATGCACATTAAGTAAAGTAGGTACGCAAGTTCAAGGTCAAGATGGCTGCTAAAATTGTGTGTAATAATGGCACTTAGGTACAAAAACTATGACTAATTTGCCATTTGACTCACAACTTTGGCCGTAGCTACTTGGATAAATTATATTTGAGTTATGGGTAGACTGCTCTAGATATTTTTTACTGATAAAACCTTCATTAACTATAAGAATCATACTAAGTTTCACAATAAAACTTAGATTGAAAATATTGTTTCACTCAGCTACGAAAACAACTCGCTCATCATATTTACAAAGGGTACATTCGTCACAAACTTAGTTCGTCATCAAAAAACATAGCAAAAAATCATGTTTGTTGTATGTCCCATTTTTAACCCGGTTAAAAATGGGCCGTGACCTTTTTTTTTAGTGTCAAAGCGGGGACGCCTACGGAATTTTGTTTAATATTTAATAAATAAATACATTTATAGGGTACATCGGTGTAAGATGTCATATTTAAGTGCAAAATAAAAATTATGGTTTAAAAATGACTTAAAATAATTTAATGTTGTATCTTATCCTCACTGACATCTTAATTCTTACACCAACTTACCCTTAAAATAATATTTATAAATAATTTCGCAACAAAAAACTACTTTGCTACAGCAAAATCGGTTCCACGGTTTAGGCATGAAACATAAGAACCAGATTAGAGTTACTTTAGTATGTACTCGAATTTTGTAATATAATAAGGAGTTGCGATAAGCAAGTATTCAGTAAGTTTCTAAATAAACAAAATTATGATGCTGATGCACAATAGATAAATGAACTAATAGTATATTTATTTATTCAAATACAAAGACAATCTTAACTTTTTCTTAAATTAGACTGAGATATTAAATTGCAGTTACATGTGTTTTGTATTTGTCGGCGGAGCAAATCATTTTTAAAATATGAGGTCTAGTTTTTAGATAGAAATAAAGGTCAGTACATGATTTGTCGATGTTTAATTTTGTAATTAAAATGGCCTTTAAAACTGCGATACCTAACTGTGTTTTCTCACTGGTCCATATTATATTCATTAATGAAAAAACTCTTTCAACAGGTGCGTTAGTGCCCGGCAGACACAAAACATATTCAATAATTATTTGAAAGTTCATACAGTTAAGATGTTTGTCGCGGAAATGTGAGAATAACTCCACCCAACGATCTTCAACAGCAATATTCTTCGTGTTCCAGCATGATATTTTTTCATCTGTGACGTAGTGACTAATTAACGAAAATTCGTCAAACACTGCCGTATCTTGACTACTGCTAACAAATCCTGAGTAATCAGCAAATCGATCACATTCTGTACGTCTTCCCACGTTAGTACTCTTGACAAATTTGCCCATTGAAACACTACTAAATCTGTATTGAACTGACACCACTGTTCCAAGTATTCTTTATGTTTGCGCCAACGTGTTCTCAGCCTTTACACGTAACGTGTGTAATCGTTCTTATAATCCTCCCACCTGGACCCCATATCCCTCATCTCACTCCACCTCAAGCCTACAGAAGCGAGCGAGATGGATATATTTACTGCTCCCAGAAGAACAAAAGATTTGACAGGTGCAAATCTCTTCACTTGCAATTTGAATTTCGTCGAGTCATACAACCGCAACGTATTTTTACGTAATTAAAACCGCCTTTTTTATACACCGCTTTAAAACAATCTCCCGCATCTTGTCTCAAGATTTGAGATTAAATAATTAGTGAAGGAACAGGAAACAGGAGCTGGCCAGCCCTGAAGGAGTAAATAAACCAGAAAATACGAGCGCCCCTTTGAAACAGCAGAAGGTGAGTCCTAGATCCTAATTCCTTTTCTTTTTAATCTCAATTTTTCGATTGTTTTATAATCCCCTGCAAATACAGTCCACTAAAACCCGCACCGATAGAACCAGCGCATACACTTTACTTGTCTTATAAAATTCAACTGCTGCAGCTTTTACATTCTGAACAACAGCAGTGTCATTTTCTTGTAATTTTATCATTAAATTTCGAACGGTGTGAGGAAGAAAAACCGAACTTTCTTTATGTGCCAAGTTATCTCGCAGCCGATTTATTTCCTTAGTAGATTCAATTGCAGAAACGTTTTGTCCCTCAATTTTCAGCACGGTTTGATGAAAAGTCGCTGCCTGTGCATGCATAAAATACAACCACAATTCAGAAATGGGATTTTCAAAAAAGGTTTTTAAAATATTTGGACATTTACCGATGCTCAAAAAATAACTTTATAAGGCTGGAATATTTTTTAAATTCTTTCAAGCGCCGACATTAATGCGACCTACCTAGTTTTACTATAGCCTAGCAGTTTCTGATGCTCTGTATCACTAGAAACACAGAATTCCTTCAGAGATTCCACTCGAATGCTATAGATGTAAAAAAATGAATAAATTTTGACAACGATACATTCGAAGTCTACAGGAAGACAATCTGAAGCCGTTTTTATCGCGTTGTGGACTAAGTGGGCTCCACATCCAATCCCAATGAGTTGTCTTCCGAGTGATTCAATTTTGCAATTAAAACAGGGAATAGTTTTACTGAGCCATGATTTGAAGCATCTGTTGATAAAGTGATGCAGTGAGCTTCACGAAGGTGGTTTTTCAATTCTTTCGTCGCCACAGGGGCCAACACTTTTTCAACAATAGCCTGAGATTTTGTACGAGCACATCTAAATTTTTGTTCAAAACATGCTCGGATTAAATTAGAAGCGCAGTCGTTTGAGCTGTGATTTTCTTGCACCGTGTGATACGCCCACGCACCTTCCGCTGCAGCTACATCTAAATCTTTGGAAGTCGGCGAATACGTTTTTTTGAAAAAATCAAGCATTGACGAACTTGAAGCAGCAGCTTGATCTGAAAGCCTATGTTTTTCTGATTTTAAATGTTTCAAATTTTTTTTTTTTTTTTATATTTATAAGGTTCGCCATATTGACGCCGCCCGCCTGGTGGTAAGTCGTGACGACGTCTAGCGATTGTGGGCCACTCTCACAGCACACAATACTATAGAGAGTGGCCCTCATCTTGACGACCTACTGATGTGCCTCTTCACGCTCCGCTTCAAGAACAGGCAGGGGGGCGTTTCAGGCCACTATCGTTCGGCAGATAAACGTACGTTTAAAACGGTCGGTTCTCGCAAACATGCTATCCACTATGTGGGAGTGGCATCTCTGCCCGGCACGCGTTGTTCGGGATCGGAAGAAAGAGGGTGGGTAAATACGGTAGAATGCGGCCAAGGAAGCTATTGTTCGGCGCTGAGCTAGCGGCTCAAGGCTTCCCGTTACCTCCGGAC
>OY748312.1:1529659-1671052 GCA_963556515.1 Nudaria mundana
AGTACAGGAGACAACTCAGCTGCGCATTTCCGTAGTACCACCACCGGAATGCCGTCAGGGCCACTGGCTTTCCGCGTGTCGAGTGATCGCACTGCCCGTACATCGCATTGCCTGAGTACAATGTCAGGCATAGTGTGGCCACAGTTGGCGATGGCGGGGGGCTGCAGGCCACGGTCAATATCGCTAGCACCACCATGTCCAACACTAAAATCTGTGCGGCACTTTTCACACGTAACATCTGATTCACCACTCCTTTGATTGATAAATGGATACTTATTTTGTAAATTAATATTAAAAACTAGCAACCCTTAGCGCAAACTGCGCCAGTAATAATTTTTTTTTTAACTTTTTGTCAAATTTCTAATCTTATCGCACCACTTGAGACCACGACCTTTCCAACGGTGTGCGACTCTTAGTTTAGGAGGAGAAGCGGCTTCACTGGCGTACAAATTTTATGAATATGAAAATGTGGAAAGAGTTATTTGTTTGTGCCTATACGCTCGACTGACCGTAGTATGAAATTAAATGTAGATAATAAAATAATGCTAACCGTAAGTACCCACTTTACATTCGTTCTTAAGTTGATGATTTGAATTAAGGCCGAAACACATTGCCGTCTACATGAACAACTGTTAAGTAGTACTATTTTCATAACGTTCAATGTATGAGTGTTCGCGGCCTTGTATCGGTTCGAGCGACGCACGGTGCGATGCACTTGTTCGCTTCATTTATCGTCTATCCCAGAGACTTGGGATGGCGCTCGCTTCGCTCCCTTGTCTATCCCGTTCTCGCGTGTCAGTCGCTCGCTCTCGCTTGTTCCTGACTATCAAGTGTCAACCCGCGGCTACGCTGGGCTGCGCTGCCGTCTTTCGCGATATAATAATAGGCAAGTAATAAGTAAGTAGGTATAGAGGTTTATTCGTAAAAGCGGGACATTTTTGTTCTCGTTGGGGACAGCGAGACGGACAGCCTGAAAGCAGGACAATCCCGCCGAAAGCGGGACTTATGGTCACGTTTATGGGAGCCCTTTTAAATATTTATTACTAGCTGTCCCGGCGAACTTCGTACCGTATATTTTTTTCTAGTGTTCCGCTAAACTTTTTTTTTTCCTCCATTAGAACCTTCTCCTGATAGGAACGATTACAACAAAAAAAGAATTAGTGAAATCGGTTCAGCTGCTCTCGAGATTTGCGCTTAGCAACACATTCAGCGATTCATTTTTATATATTTATCGTTTATTCCTTTATATTCTTATTTTATACATTTTTAAATACATCTATAAAAAAACACAAATACATTTAAAAATATAAAAAATAGTGACCCACCAGTAGCGGAGTACCCTTCGTCCACGTTCATAACCAAGATTTCATAACTGGTTATGAAAATGGATTTTTTTGTCATTGTTTCATAACCAGTTATCAAACTTTTTTTTCCATTTTCACAACCAGAATAATAAGTTTAAACATTCAATTGGTTTTCACTGTCATCGATAAGTGATAGATATGATATGAGTTTCAATTGTCAAACGATTATTGTTTTCGAAAGTGATTTTATATTCCTCTTTGTGTAAATAACGATGGAGTTTATTCCTACTAAACAAGGAGTGACAAAACTACTTTTAGACATTTTAGAAATGGAATTTAAAATGAGGAACACAAAAACTAAACGAAAAAAAAAGATAACTACGTCGAAATCAACAAAGAAATTAATCAATCAATAGAAGAATTAATGGCAATAGAAATAAATGTCGGCCATTGTTTAGAAATAATTGCACCCTTTATGTTTTAAGTTGAGAAACATTGCTCATATGAAACAGCCGTATTGTTTTTTAAGGCTGACAAGCATTTATTTTTTACTATCTATCAAAATGAAAAATTAAAGTAATTATTTTCATGTTCATATAAATGTTTTACCAGTACCTACTTAATCGTTTTTGTTAATTTTTTTTTTAAATTTCATTTCTCTTTGTTAATTATTATAAAAAAAATATAAATAAACAAAACTAAAAATAATCACAACTTATGTATGATAACCAGTGAAAAAGCCAACAAACTAGCATACAGTTCCTATTATACAACATATTTAACATATCGGATTGAATGTTTGAACTCATTATTCCGAAAAAGTACCAGGCGATCATAACAGTATAGGAGGTTCTGGTTGTGAAAATGGAAAAAAAGTATTGTTTGATAACTGGTTATGAAACAATGAAAAAAAATCCATATTCATAACCAGTTATGAAATCTTGGTTATAAACGTGGACGAAGGAGCAGAGCAGGACTCAGACTACCGGGGCGGTGGAGGCTACAGACTAAGAAACCTCCTCACAATAATGTTGATCGAGACTCTTCGCTATTAATCCGTTTGCCGAAACGACCACCGGGACAATAATCGTCGAGTCTACGTCCCACATGGCGGTTATCTCGGAGGACAGATCAAGGTATTTACTAAGTTTGTCCTTCTCTGCCTTCACGAGATTTTCGTCATGCGGGACGGCGATATCGACGAGCACTGCCCGACGCTGGGTCCGATCAACCAACACGATATCGGGCCTATTGGCAACAATAGTCCTGTCCGTGATGATTGATCGGTCCCAGTAGAGTAATGCACGACCATTCTCAAGAACTGGCACTAATGTGTACTTATAGTACGGTACTTCAAACTCAATAAGGCCATTTTGAAGAGCAAGTTGCTGGTGGATTATCCTGGCTACTTGATTGTGCCTATGCAAGTACTCGGTGTTAGCAAGATACGAACAACCGGAAATAATATGGCGAAGTGATCCGAACGGTGGCATGCTCGACAAATGTCGACCTTACCGTCCTTCATGATTTATTTCCGATAGTTGTTCGTCTTGATAGCCTCATCTGCAATTGCACAGGCAAAACCTTCAGTTTTCCAAAGAGGTCCTCAAAACGCAGCCAGTCCACCGAAGCGAGCAGGTCTACGTCGGGTCCTGTTAAGACCCGGTAGAACCGCCCGTGTAGCTCCTTACTCTTCCATACGTCCCTACGGTCTTCAGTACCTAGCACCTTTGGTTTACGCCAGTTCTCGTTAGCCAAGGAAAGAGGTGTCAGGCCCTTGTCAACCATCACGACATCGCAATGACGGTATCATCAACTACGGTATCTGCCGTGTGTTCCAAGCTATAATAAAGTTTGGACTAATTAGCCTCCTCTGATATCTTGTTCGTGTCATAGAAAGATTTGTTTGACGTACCTTAACTATTAACTCCGCCATTATAGACAACTGTCAATTTACGCGGGAAACCAACCGTCACATGTCGTCGGCAATTCAAATAACGAACTTTATTTTTTTATAAACATAGACTTTGGTTGCGTAGTTTTAGTACAATGAATGAAAATTTTCATACAAACGGACAGGAGGCTATGAAACTGAAGAGTGAAGACACTCTTCAGTTTCATAGCAAAATATGTCGTTTAGTTATGTTACCTACCTACCTACTCTTTCTGGAAAAATGTACAAAAGTACATATACTACAAAAGTATATAATACATATATACTTTCAGCATCAATATATCGACCTCTCTAAGTACTATAAACTTTTATATTAGGTAAGTACAGTAAAAACGTTTGTAAGGTAAATATTTGACTACAATATTAGCTCAGAGTGACCGTGCGTTTTAATTGCCCGATTCTTTTCTTCACTGGCTTTACCTTGTCATGCGAATCTGGCAATGATAGTAAATGTAGAAGCCATAATTTGACGTTGTGACCGACATAATAGATAATAAAGATATTTGAGTAGATTTGTCTACTCTTCATCCTGTTAACATGATTTTTTGGGGTTGCCAATAAGAAAACAAAAGTGATCTGTAGTAGAAATAGAAAAAAGTGGTTCTTTTTGCAATAATGACTGACCATACCTATAGAAAAAATAAATTTTAAAAAAATAGCCATGTCTTTCAGCAGTATACCTAAGTACATACAAAATTGTGAATGGCTTCATTGATTGTAACCTTATTTATTACCGACGTGAACTTTAAAATACCTACTCGGTCAGTGCGCATTCCACAACTATTTGCCATGCCTCTGTGCAGAAACAATGTCTCTCAAAATAACCCACTTTATAGAATGTGCAGTCAGTATAATATTGTTTGTTCTCCACTGGACATTTTTTTCGATAACTTTGCAAGCTTTAGGACACATCTCGAGCGTCTTGAGTAAAGCCTTAAGCTTTACTGGTAATTTAAAAATTTTCTTGTTGTTTTTACTCTTTTATCTTTTAGCGAGGTTGTTATATTTAAAGGCTGTGTCTTGTAAAATGTTATAATTTGTATTGTGTAATCTGTTATCTGTGTCTGTACCTAACTAAATAAAATAAAATACCTACCAGTGAATTTTTAAAATGGGTTCAGTAGTTTGAGGAGCCTTTATAATACTTTCGATTGTTGGTACTTGGTGGAACCAGTAGTAATACGAGTACATGATAAACAAACACAACTTGTACACTATACCACAACTTTATTAGATTTATTTTGACCGACCGGTTTCGCTTTTCAGCATTATCAAAGATGTTTTACTTCACTGTCTAACACATCTTCAAGCCATGAAAAATGGCTTGAAGATGTGTTGTGGAATAGTGTACTGTGTTTGTTACTAGCGTATGCCCGCGGCTTCACCCGCTGGATAAATTATATACTTATGTACTTACACAACAACCTTCCTCGAGAACCACTCTATCCATTGGTGAAAACCGCATCAAAATCCATTGCGTAATTTTAAAGATCTAAGCATACATAGGGAACGTAAAGAATTTGTTTAATACTACGGTATACGTATCATAGAGTGATCGTCACGTGGTCATTCAACTGTTCGATTTTCATTCGAGTGAGGAATAAGGAAATAGGTACCTAGGTACTTGAAGTTCACCTTGTATTATGTATATATCTATTCGTATCAAGTTACAATTACCACGGTAAACAAATATATAAAAACAGGCGAGGTTTGCTTGGATTTGTAATCACTGAATCACATCTACGTATTGTAAAGTACATAAAACGTTTATGCTGGATTTCATTCACAAGTGCTTAGAAAATATGTTTAGGAAAATGTCATTTAATGTAATCAAAATGTGTGGTTTTAGATAAAGTATTAGATAATGGTTTTATTGTATTTACTATGATAAATTGTATTCATAATTCTTATAAATAACTGATTGAACCATGAGGGGCTCGTGGTCTAGTGGTAACCGACAATGTTAACACATTGCAAAGGTTAAGCAATATCTAGTCAGGCCGGGTCTTAGGATGGGAGACCATTTCGTAAGACATTGAGACCCCTCCGTACCTCGGAGAGCACGTAAAGCCGTCGGTCCCGATTGTCATACAAACATCTATGACAGTCGTTAGGGGTTGTTAGAGCTCTAAATCAAAAATCCGACCGGTCTAACTACAGAACTTCGGTATAGCCTATGGGTTGTGAAGGTCAGATGGCAGTCGCTTCACGGAAAATTTCAAAGTTCGCAGTTAGACTAGAAAGCCGACCCCAACAACGTTGGGAAATGGCTCGCTGGATGATGAACCATGAGGATCCTCGTCAAATAAAGATAAGTTTACATAAATATTTATAACTTGTTGTTACGATCTTACCGAATTGTTTTTATTAACTACTAGCTGAACGCCGCAGCTCCGCCCACGTGATTTAGTTTACTCGTTCCCGGTTCCCGTGGGAACACATTACCGGGATAAAAAGTAGCCTATGTTACTCAGGGTGAATGTAGCTATCCAATGGTGAAAGAATTTTTGAAATCGGCACAGTAGTTTTTAAGTTTATTTATTACAAACATACACACAAAAATACAAATCTTTCCTCTTTATAATAGTACGAGTAGTATAGATGTAAAAAAAATACATTGTTGGGTGAATGGTGAGCGCTGACTAGTCGCAAGATGGCCGCCCTAAACCTACAACTGAGTCGTAAGTATCAGTCCCCTACGATATATTCCCCACTTTATCACACGAGTTAACATAAACACTATCTTAAAAACTTTTAAATCTTTAAATATCAAGAAAACAGCTGACCTCTGGGGCATCTCTGTGTATTTAGTAAATTCTTTTATTGAAATGGTTGCTCCTGAACTAGTAATAATATTTAATAATTGTGTTGATAGTGGTGTGTTCCCTGATTTAATGAAATCTGGTAAATTAATTCCCCTGTTTAAATCGGGTAGTACTTCAGATCCGTCCAATTTCCGTCCCATTTCTGTACTACCTACATTTAGCAAAATTTTTGAAAAAATTATGCTTAATCAAATGCAAAATCACTTTAACGTTAATAAACTATTACATACAAAACAATTCGGTTTCACTCGTGGTCGGTCCACCACTGATGCCGGAATTAAATTATTAGAGTGTATATACAGGGCCTGGGATGAGTCATATGATGCTTATGGTGTATTCTGTGACTTATCTAAGGCCTTCGATTGCGTTCAGCACCAGACTTTAATTATGAAACTTGATCATTACGGAATCCGGGGGACGGCCTTGAATTTCGTCAATTCTTACTTAAGTGATAGGGTCCAGAAAGTAGTCATCAATGGTAAACAGTCACCTGGTTCACCTGTAGCAATGGGGGTACCACAGGGTTCAATTTTGGGACCTTTTCTTTTTCTAGTATAAATTAATGATCTCCCTCACCTCATAAGAGACGACCACGAGGTAGTTTTGTTTGCTGATGACACTTCTTTAATATTTAAAGTTAAACGTGGACAGCGCGAACTTGACGATGTAAACATTGCCCTCTCTAGGATAGTCCACTGGTTTTGTGCTAATAATTTATTATTAAATGAAAATAAAACTAAATGTGTAAGATTCACCTTACCTAATGTAAGACTTGTTAAAACCAGTGTTAAGGTTAGGGATGATATAATAGAATTGGTCGATGACACTGTCTTTCTGGGCATAACGTTAGACTCCAAATTGCAATGGGGGCCTCATATCGGGAAAATTTCGGCCAGGCTTAGTTCAGCAGCCTATGCTGTCAAAAAGATCCGACAACTTACAGACATTAAAACGGCGCGTCTTGTCTGCTTCAGCTACTTCCACCGTATCATGACATATGGCATACTACTGTGGGGTAACGCTGCCGATATTGAATGCATCTTTGTGTTGCAGAAGAGGGCTATCCGGACTATCTATGGAATGGGGTCTCGGGAGTCATTAAGAGATAAGTTTAAGCATATTAACATCCTTACAGTGTATTCACAGTATATTTATGAAATTTTATTGTATACCCACAAGAACAAAAGTAAATTTGTGAAAAATAGTGATAATCATAATCTAAACTTAAGAAATAAGGATAAACTGGCTGTTCCTAAATTTAGGCTTCATAAAGTGAGTAATTCTTTTGCGGGGAACTTCATTCGAATGTACAATACATTGCCAACCGAAATAGCAAATTTATCTGTCAATAAATTTAAAAAACTAATAAAAAGTAAATTGTGCCATAAAGCTTATTATAGTATTAATGATTTCTTAGATGACAAGGCGGCCTGGTTGTAACAACGTAACGAATTGCTCCTTTCTAAATAACTCTGTATTAGATTTAAGATGAAATATTTTGAAAAAAGCCGAGCTGAGTTTTTTGGGGGCTCTTCTCAGTCTCGTTGCATTTTGGAACCCTCGGTAGAGTCACACCAACTTCTGACGAATCTAAATAATTTTCTGAAAATTTCAAAGATAATAAACGTTTATTTTATTTTATTTTATTTTAGTGCTTAGTATTAGATCTCGCGAGTTCTTGAATTTAACATAAATGACACCACCCTCTTATACTATTATTATATAACTAGCTGTTGCCCGCAGCTCCGCTTGCGTGTTATAGCTTTCTTGATCACCTGTAACAGATTTATTATGTATAGTTGTTGAGCGATATTGTATCTGAAGATAAAATATTATAGTATCTGTGTGCAGCGCCTCTTAGTGAACTCCACTGAGGGTGACGTAATCTGCGACAAACTTATTATTTGCGGTTGGTACAGTAATCGGGTCTAGGGATCGAACCGCAGAATTAAGTTTGTTTTTTATTGTATATACTTTTCCGGGATAATAAATACCCAGGGTGGTGCCCAGGATATTAAAGAATAATTATACCAAGTTTCATCGTAATCGAACCGGTAGTTTTTGCGTGATGCCTGAACAAACAGACAGACATATAAAAAAAAATTTAATCACATTTTTGGGTTCGGTGTCTGTCTAGTAACACCCCCTGCCATTTATTTATTTGATATTTTCAATGTACAGAATTTTCACTTCTACAGATTTATTATAAGTATAGATAAGTGAGGTAAGTATAGGAACGTATCTATTTATGAACAACTAGTTCAGCAGGAACTTCGGTACGTGGCTCCAACGCTAACCGTAATTAATAGCGTGATCTAGAAAAATATGGATCAAAAATTGAGTGTTATCGGTACGGTCATCGTAGCTTAGTGGCAGAGCATTCCCTTTATTAGCGAATCGCCGCATGTTCGAATCCTGCCAATGACCAAAGTTTTTGCGATTTATGATTAGTAGAAGCAAACTCCCGAAAGGGTAGGCAGAGGTGCATTACACACCCACTCGTTGCCAGTATTTTATTTTTAGTCCACGTAATAGGAGGCAAGCCTATTGCCGTAACCGGCCACTATAGAAACTTTTTTTTATTGGTTTTATATAATGGTTTATGTCCAAAACGGCCGAATGAGTTTAATAATAAAGAGTAGTAGCTGTTATAATTTTGAAAAAAAAATTAAAACCCTGTTGCCTTGCGATGAAATGTTGATTAAAGGCAACTACATCTTACGTGCCAGCCGCTATGGCACAGCCAATTAAACTCCTGGGCATCTTGGACTATCGCTAATATATTATAATAATAAATTACATATTTGAGCCGTTTGGGGTCATGGGGTCCGAGAGCTCGCCGCCAAACGCTTAATCGATGCTTCTCAGGACCAGAAGGCTGGCTATTTTCTGGCCCAAAGAATAAGTATCGCCATCCAACGTGGCAACACAGCCAGCATTCTGGGAACCTTCCCAGTTGGCAATGACGCGGAGGATTTTGTAAACGATATTTGTATCTAGTATACATTTTATAGTATACATAAGTAATTATGTATATTGTTAAAAAAATAAAATAATTCATTAAGGTAGTCTTAAATTATTTTATTACGATATTTTAATGATATTACTTAACTACAAAAAGAAAGTAACTCGAAAATATTACAAAAGAAAGTAAGTTTATAAAAACTGGCCAAGTGTGAGTCGAACTCGTACACAAAAGGTTCCGTACCAAACTTCACGTTTGTTGTATGGGAGACACTTTTTTTTATTTTTTTTTAGCTCCGCGAGGCCGCTCCCATGTCCATTGCTGTGGGGTCTCTGGTGACACCCGAAGGTATAGTATTCCAGTGGACGCCCGGCGGACTTTGGCCACCTGCGTGACCTCTTAGGGGGTTTGGTCGGAATGAAAATTTCGCGTCATTGGGGTTGGGTTTTATCCCGCGTCGGTTGTATGGGAGACACTTAAATACATCATCTGTGAAACTTCAACTTTCTAACTATATCGGTTCACGAGTTACAGCCACACCACAGACGAACGGAGTCTTGGTAATAGGGTTCCCGTTTTACCCTTTGTGTACGGAACTCTAAAAAAGACATAAACTCGCAATGATTTGTATGCATAGAATTACTTAATAGAACGACAGCCAGACTATATAATTATACTTTTATATTACAAAATGTGCACAATACTGCATGATATAACATTGTGGCCATTTCTTCATAATGGTATTAAATTAACTACCTCGGTGGCACAATGGTAGGTACTATGAACGGACTGCCACGCTCGAGGTCTCGGGTTCGATTCCCGGGTCTGGTGGATAATGTATAATTCTCTTTAGAATTTTACCCAGATAATTATCCCAGAGTCTGGAACTTGTGCCCGGTAAATGGCAATAGGCTCGCCCCCTATTACATGGGACCTAACATAGCTGGCGAGATGTGGGTGTGTTTGCACACCTCCGCCTACCCCTTCGGGGAAAAAGGCGTGATGCTATGTATGTTATGTTATGGTATTAAATTACGTTTGTACATACACAGGTGTGATACGTGGTTATACATCTATACATGGGGCACACTAAAAGTTTTGCACTTCTAGCTAATCGGAACTATTTGAATTTCGAATGTTATATTTTTTTAAACGTTGCAACCTTCTTAGTAATAAAAAAAATAATTGGCGGGAAATCATTTGTCAATTGTTTTTTATCACACATCAAAGTTCTACGTATGCAACGAAAATGGAATTAATCGAAAAGATTTTAGAGCGATGATTTTTTATGATTTTAAAAGTTCTCTCTCTCCGCAAGACTGTGCCGCTCGTCTTCAAAATGATTTTGGGAGAGAAGCACCTTGTTTGAGCATCGTGAGGCGATGGTTTTCTGAATTTGAGAGAGGTCGAGTTTCTTTACATGACGAATTTCGTGAAGGGCGGCCTTCAACTGCCGTCAACGAAAATAATGTGGCTACTGTTAAGCGGTTAATTGAAGAAAACCCGCGGATTACCTATAAGACAATTCGAGGACTATTGGGGATTGGTATGAGTCAAATCCAGAAAATTTTACACGAAGAATTGAAAGTTCGGAAACTTTGTTGTCGTTGGATCATGAACTGACAGCGGAGCAGAAGCGGGCTCGCGTGGAATGGTGCTCACAGATGCTACTGAAGTACGACCACGGGCATTCTAATGCTGTTCATGACATTGTTACAGGAGATGAAACGTGATTTTATTGTTTTGAACCCGAAAAAAAAACAGCAATCTTGTGAATGGGTGTTTGAAAATGAGAACAAGCCAACAAAAGTGAGGCAGGCGAGAAACGTTGGTAAAAAAATTATCGCGTTTTTTTTCTCAGCTACGGATCCCATCTGTACAATTCCACTTGAAGATCAAAAGAGTGTTAATGCCGAGTGGTATTCTACCATTTGTTTACCCAGGGTGTTAGAAAAAGTTCGCGAAAGACGACCCAAAAGCCGCGTTCTCCTACATCATGACAACGCTTCTTCACCCACGGCCAACAAAACAAAGTCATTTTTAGCTTCCGAAAAAGTACAACTCGTCACCCATCCTTCGCATAGCCCCGACCTAGCACCCTGTGATTTCTGTATTTTCCCCAAAATCAAAGATTTGATGAGAGGTTTCACTTTTACCAACTCCAAAGAGGCAGTGATAGCGTTCAATCAGCACGTAGAAAACATGCCTTCAGATCTGTGGTCCTCTTGTTTTAAAAAATGGTTCGATCGCATGAAAAAATGTTTTAAATGTAAAGGAGAGTATTTTGAAAAACAATAAATATAATATTTTGTTTTTAACATGTTGTTTTTTTGAGTTACGCAAAACTTATAGTGTGACCTTCGTATATAGGGAATATATAATGGGGAATGTCCCCCTTAGCTCTCGAGAACTGCTTATGCTCCAATGATGGTTGACCCCTTGGATAGCCCTCGATCTGGAAGCAAGCCAAAAAAATCAAAAATTTGACCTAGCCCTAATAGGTAAGCGGCAAACCCCCTGAAAAACTAAAATGACTGACCAATCACTGAAAATGTGAATGCGCCTAATATACAAGTTTGTACTTTTTGTAAACCTTGGACCAAAAGGAGTCAATTGGTAAGAAAACAAAATCTGTGCGGGTGGGCTATTAATTGTTATAAACAATTTAATTTGTTAACTGATAAAAAGTTGGTTTTTATATTGGAAAATTATTTCTAAGGGTAAAACGGGCAAAATAAGACACTTTTACTCTTGTGGTTTTTTAGAAAAATGCGTATCTCGGCGAGTTTTGAGCGAATTCAAAAAAATCCTGCGGCAGAATACTTCTCAGATCTTAAGCTTCAATTGACTATTTTTGAGTGAGAAAATATACATTTTTCACATCGTAAAATCTATTTATACACGTAGCGCAGCGAGCGAGAGCAAACTAAACTTACATAGGTACCTACTACGTTTGTACCTATATGAATTAAATATTATTATAACCTATATTATTTTACTTATTTTTATTTTTACTCTAAAAGTACGGTGACCTAATAAATTTATCGTGAGAGAATTATGTTCATACATATCATCATGTCTATATCCCCGAAAGGATAGGAAGAGCAGAGGTGCATAACACACCCACAGCCACCAATTTTGTTGGTCCCCTATAATAGGGGGCAAGCCTATTGCCGTCACTGGGCAGTATAGCGAAATCTATAACCACTCTGCAATTCAAACCACAATTCCATCAGCCAGGACAGATGTTACACACCCTAACACAAAATAAAATCTCTGCAATCCAAGTTAAATATAATGTATTTAAAAAATATTAAAAAAAATATACAAGGTGCTAAATTTTAAAAAGATTTGCCGCATTTTTTGCAAGTAATAATTTAGTGTTTGCTTAATTATAGCTAATTGCATTCAGTTAGAAAGCGGAATGCTGACATGAATTCATAACACAAGCTACGCGTTAGCATTAAACCATAATGCGCACGAATTAGCTAAGATTTGATGAATAAATAGTTAAATTAAATAATCCACGTCACAGTTTCAGAAACGCAGCAAGATGACCGGCGACTCTTCCCCCTTACCGCGCGGGATTTTTCAGTTTTCAAGTAGTGTAATTAAAACTTGGATGGGGATGATTAAGTTTAGCCCCAAACTGCTCTCCAATTAGTAGGCGCTGACGTTATGCAAATGGCCTTTTCTTTTCAATCTCCGCTGTAACGTCCATAACGGGACGTTCCGAGGCCCTCGAAAGGATTACACCAGGGCAACGCAAGTGATCTTGAATCGGGTCAGACCAGTTATGGACAGGAGTGATCTAATAATGATGATGTTGAAAAACAAGATAGTAAAAATAACCTTTGCAGAACTTAAATTTAACTTGCTATGTTTGTATGTAATTATGTTTGTTCGGATGGAATCTTGCAATTAAATTTTGAAGCAGATTTACTTACCCACTGAGCTGAAATTTTGTATACCCATTCGGTGTGGATGACAATACATGGTTAACCTTGTGACGTCATTCTAAATCCAGCATGGCGGCTCATAAAAGATGGCGGACTAATTATATTTAATGCATATGACTAATTATATTTCATGCACTTCTACAATATGGATATCAAATGAAAGGGCTGTCTAGGAGCCAAAACAAGCTTTTATTTAAATGCGCTAAAAAGACCGAGACGTTATAAGTTGACAGTAAAAGTTTTAAAGTTAAACTTTCTTTTGGTCTTTATCACGTTTATTTGTCTTTCGTAGGAATGTAGGAAGAAATTTAAAGATGTATTTACGTCAAAAATACTTACTCGGATCCCATACAAAGATGGGGCCGTTTTTACGCAGATTCATCGACTGTTATTTACGTAAAATTCCTAATAAATATAGTGCTGGTTAGCGATCTTTTGACACAGCATCTGTGTATTATATTGGGTTACCTATTATGGTGTACATACATCCGTACCGTTGTTCACCCTGATGGTTTAACGGAAGAGTTTTACACGCCTTTATTTAGCTAGCAAAAGCCTTCATAATAGGGAATGAGCAGTGGTGAACCCGACAGTGTGACATATATTTGCCTAAACGCCATTTAGGTATCGGCTTGCTTGATGCAACGCTGAGATGAGAGACGGAATTTGTGTTGGTCGAATCAGGAACTTAGTAGTTAAATTGATGTTTAAACATTAATAAAAGCAATATGACTTGATACTGGACCGGACACATTTAATGCCGGACCGGTAAGAGTAGCACTGGGTTTCCTTAGGCACGGTGAAGTGATCAAATAGGTACCTAAGTGGGATAGTATAGTGGGCCTTTTCTTTTTAATCTCTGCTGTAACGTCCATAGCCGGACGGTCCGAGGCCTTTTCTTTTTTTTGTTTTTTTAAATTCCGCGAGAGCGCGCCGCTCCCATGTCCATTGCTGCGGGCGTCTCCGGTAAACCCATAAGGTATTTCCCGTGGCGCCCGGCGGACTTTGGCCTTTAGCTGTGTGGCCTCTTCGGGGGTTTAGTCGGAATTAGAATCCCGCGTCGTTGGGGTTGGGTTTTATCCCGCGTCGGTGAGTGAATCTGGTTGCTTTCTGTGGGGCAAAATCCCCCCCGCAGTACGCAACCCTTTTAGCCTGCTTCTGTAAGGACGGCGGATGGCTATCCCGCCGTCCGCGTCCTCAGGCCCCGATCATGGAGGTCGATGTTCCTGGGCGTGGTCCGAAGCCCTCGAATGGATTACACCAGGGCAACCCAAGTGATCTTGAATCGGGTCAGACCAGTTATGGACAGGAGTGATCTAATAATGATGATGTTGTAAAACAAGATAGTGAAAGTATTATAACCTTTGCAGATCTTTTAAGATAGTTGTAGACTCTCGTAGGCCATTCTGTTGACGCAAAATCTTCAATAGTATTTTATACCAGTTGTCCAGTACCGTTGGGTTAATAAAAAATGTAATTAGCTAATAAAATTCTGTAGAAACACACAATGATTGCGACAACAAGGCCACTAGATTGGGTTAAAAACACAAACTGCTATCATCTTCCAATTTAAGCTAGTACATTTTGTTTTTAATTGTATTCGCTAAGAGTTAGGGTGGGTACAGACATTGCAAAGTATGACTGCAGCGGTGCTCATTGCATGCTTCTTAGTAAATTACCTACCATGGCGACTAATAATGCAAGTATTTGCATTTTTATTTATTTATTTAATCTTTATGCACAAAAATATGTACAAAGGCGGACCTAATGCCAAAGGCATTCTCTACCAGCCAACCTTAGGGTGATGCAGAGAATCGACTGAGTAGGTGCATATACGGAACACTTGACTATAGAAACTAAAAGACTTACTTGCATAAATATATACCCAAATAATGTGTAGCACATATAACATTAATAATAATATAAAATAGACACACATAACTATAAGAATACCCACATACATACATATGCATATTACGCATACATAAAATGATATACCTACTGTTCAATTTGGGAACATTAGTAAAATAAGAAAGCGATATTGAAACAAATTAAGGCGTTTAATGCTTTTCGTGGCAAGTACAGATCGGTAATGGCGACATACACAGAGAGGCGGGGGCCAGTCAAACTGGTTAACGGCTAGTAGGTAATTAGTATAGTAATTTTTTGTTGGGTAGTTTTGTTGCTGCGGCAACATATTCCCGGCCCTGGAAAGCTTAACAGCTTTCAAGCTTCTTAGCTCTGATATCTGCGACGCGCGTTACTCCGTCGGCTCCAGGGAACAACCTCGTGATCGTCCGAGGCGCCAGTGAAGTGGGGGAGAATTGTCCTCTCTAATGATGACCAGGTCATCCAACTGCAGGGCTAGTTTGCTGTTGGTACGCCATTTGTTCCGCGACTGAAGTTCAGCGATGTACTCGCGGCTCCACCGTTGACAGAAGTGCTGTTTTACTAGTTCAATTCTCTGGAAGCGGTCGAGACGGTTGGTATTAGCGGCTTGTAGGCATGGTGACGGTAGCGCAGTAAGAGGTCTACCAATCAAAAAGTGGCCCGGGGTTAAGGGATATAGATCATTTCAATTTGTTTCAATATCGCTTTCTTATTTTACTAATGTTCCCAAATTGAACATAGTGGCGACCGTGACAGGACAGATCGGTAATTGCTTGAGCAGCCCTTAAACTTCAATTGTTCTTACACTAACGTCACTTGAGTATCTGCTTATTTGAGTGACGTTTCAGTATTCGCTTTAGGACTCTTATTTTTAACAATTCATCGCAAAGTTTACAAGGTTTCAAATATTGGATAGAAACAGGCGTTACTTGGCGAAAATCCATGACAAAGCGATGGTAAGTAAAATGTTTTAAGAAAAAACTTTTTAAAAAATTTTATAATAGCATTAATTTTTCGCAGAATTAAAAAGACAACAAAACGTCGACAATTGTTTAGAGGCGAAACAAACTATTATAAATTTTTTTTTAAAGTTTTTTCTTAAAACATTTTACTTACCATCGCTTTTACAAGGTTTCTTTTTTTAAAGAGTCAACAGAGTATTCAATCTAGAGCGGAATAGCATATATTGTTCTACAATTATTAGTGAAAATATCATATTATTGAACAATTCTAACACTGCATGCGTTGCGAAGCGACGACAGTACGAGTATGTGTAACGTATGCCGCATGCCTCATATTGTCTGTACCCACCTTTAATTGAAGTCGATTGCTTCAGTGATGTATGTTCTAGTGTTAACACCATAGATAACCTAGGAGGTTATCTATGGTTAACACGGTGTTGCAGTTTCGGATTCGATCTCCAGATTAGAACGAATATCTCTATCTAATCGAAATTTTAGTAATTTTGGTAGGTACATTTATACAAATTTATTTGTAAAATGTAATTATGTTAGCACAAGTGAACACAACGATAATATTATTTATCTAACTACCAATCCTGAACTACGAAACAAATATTTGTAGATTCTACAATTTTACCCGACCTTTGAGTTAGTTGTTTCACGCAAACTATACTACACAACATGCATGCAAAGAATTTATCCATACCTTGTAAAGAGTAAAGATTTGATTGTTTGCATTGATTTTAAACATTATTTTACTCTATATTACTTATTACTATATATCACACGGGAGCCACAGTAATCAACAAGTAAATCATAACTTAAACGTTAAAAACCTTGATTATTTTTTTATCTATAATGCATTTTAATCAAAACTACATTAAAGAAGGTTGCATACATAAAACCATAAACAATTATTAAGCTCACGGTTATGAATTAACTTTTATAATCTATGCTTGATTCATAACTTAATATCTTAAACTCATCATGACTAATGCAATGCAGATGCACAAATTATTACCTCACTTTCAAATTACAGGTCTCACCTACGCCCAGTCATTAACAATAGACTATAGACTATCACTTTGACAGCTGACCTTTGTGTTGCCAACTTATGTCTGTCACCCACGTATTGTTCTATTTACACTCACCGTAGTGGTAAAGAAAACAAATTGCTGTAGGTACACATATTCATTATGTACTTAGCTTTACACAGTGATTCGGTTAGGAGATAAAGAAATTGTCATCTTGTAAATATATTTATCACTATTTTAACATTAAACTACTTACAGACTTTTTTAAAATTTGTATTTCAATGTGTATGAAGTAGCTACCTATTCCATTAGGTAGGTATGCAAGTGTAAAGTCCCGTTTGTAACTTGCATACAAGACTTGCATAATGGAATAATGCCCTTAATTCTCCTAATTTCTCTTAATTTAATATTAACTAAAAAAACATACACACAAAAATACCCACAACACAATCTATTATTTAATACGACAATTTGTCTGTCTGTCTGTCCGTCCGTCGCGTTTTTCAATTTACATACATTTGCATGAAATATTAAAATATTATTATTATTATTTTTTTTTTTTTTATTTGAGGCGATACAAAGTTCTTCGGGATAACTAGTAAACTTTTAATATCAATGTACTTATTTAATGAAATAAAATTAGTTATTGAATATCTACTTGAAATATAAGATGGCGATTTCTTTATAATAGATAAAGTTGTAAAAAAAAAACAAAATGTCTGCCGTGATCGACACAAACCCACTATACTATCAACTTTACTTTCCTGATCTTCGCGACTATTGGTAAATATCTTTATAACTATATAATAATATACAATAAATGTAGGTACAGTATAATCACGCTTGGTTCCCCGTAGGGGTAGGTACAGGCATCATCTAACACCTACCCTGTACCTAATAACGTTAAGCCGATGATACAAAAAAAAAAGTTTTTTTTATTAATCTTTCACGATTTTCGCTCTCAGCAGTGCAAGCACGGTTTGTCGACATATTGTCGGTCCACCTGTTACCACCAATGACATCGAAGAAAATTACAAAAAATGTGTTAAGTAGCGATATTCTCTGCGATATCATTGGTGCAAACAGGTGGACCGACAATATCTAGACACGCCGTGCTCGCACTGCAAATATCTAAGCGGTTCAGTAGCGGCAATTTACGTGGGTGATCAAAGCATGCATGGGTTGGTTCCGTACCCAAAGGGTAAACGGCAACCCTATTATAAGGGTTCCGTGTCCGTCCGTCTGACATGTGTGAACCGTTAGAAAGTTAAAATTTTCACAGATGATGTATTTCTGTTGCCGCTATAATAAATGCCTTAAATGCCATTTATGCTATTTTGGTACTTTGTGCGCGAGTCCGACTCGCACGTGGCGGGTTTTTTATCACCTGGTCGATCAAAGTACACCTGAGCTTATTTATTTTTTAGAAAATGTTGATGGGGAAAGGTCGTCCGTACCAATTGTCTTGACACCTACGCTGTAATTTAGCTAAAATAGCGCCTATTAGCTTTCTTAACACCACAAACTGTGCACGACCACAAACATACTAGAAACCGCAGCGTTTTGTTATTGAATTGACAGTGAAATTTAATACGAGGTGAAACTAAACGTCTGAACATTAGTTCCACCAAAAAATAGGGGAAATTATTCTCCTATTTTTGGTGGAATGTGAATTGGGCACAACACACACACACACACATATCACGCCTATATCCCCGAAGGGGTAGGCAGAGGTGCATTACACACCCCCAATTTGCCAGTATTTTTAGTCCCCGGCCGTGTCCTTCTGCGAGCAAGTCATGCTCGCGAAGGAGGCGACCGGGAGGGAGAGGGAGCGTACCCTCCCGGCCGCCTCCTTCGCGAACATGCATGACGCTTTGATGTAATGGATAGTGGTTCTCGAGGAAGGTTTAAGTATTATACTCGTAACATGTCAAGCAGGCGAAGCCTCTGCGTCCGCTAGTAAATCAATACAAATAATAAAATGGCTTCTATTCCGCCCTGTGCCACTGGATTTGCCACTGAGGTCACAAAACGGAAAAAAATCTTCAGGTTTGTGCCACTGTTTGTAGAAACATATGTTATACACTTTGACCCAAGTGGCAAATCCAGTGGTACAGGGCGGAATAAATCACACGCTAATCTCAGAAACGGCTTAACCGATTTGAATGCGGTTTTTAGTAATGCATTGTGGTTTATTCAACTTAACATTTAAGGTTTGTTTTATTTCAATTGGTTCATAAATAAAAAAGTTATGTCGATCTAAAGTACCACGCAGGCGGAGCTGCGGGCAATAGCTATACATAATACATCAGTAACTGGTGATCAAGAAAACGATAACACGCAGGCGGAGCTGCAGGCTACAGCTAGTAAATATAATAAAATCAAATAAAGTGCGTTAAATACCTACATACCTGTCAAATTTAGGTCGTTTTTGTTGAAGAATTAACTAGGTGTTACTTTCTGTATGTGCCAGGTAATTGAGTAATTTTTAATACTAGTTAGATATCTTTATTATAATTCTACTGTACGTGTGTATGTCACTGAACTCCTCCTAAACGGCTGGACCGATGTTGATGAAATATTTTGTGTGTCTTTTTTGCAGGACAACGTCTGTCGGGTCCGCTAGTTAAATATAAAATATAAATCTACTAGTGGTCCCGGCGAACTTCGTACCGCCTGAAATTTTGCTTAAAAACCTTCCCTGAACCTCCACGAATATTTTAAGACCCAAATTATCCAAATCGGTCCAGCCCTTCACGCGTGATGTCGTGACCAAGGGAAATAGGGATTCATTTTTATATATAGAGATTAACTGGAAATAATATTAAACTCAGGACATTTTTTTATACAACATAAGGTAATAAAAAAATGTACGTCAAAACTTGACACAACAATCGACTTCAAATTACCGATATGGGACCAAATAATTGTCGGGATGGGACCAAATTGAAATGGGACCACTTAATTCATAGAAATCCATCCAGCCGGTTGGCCTGTAAAGGGGAACAAAGAAACATACTCACAAATATACATACGCGTGAAAAACATAACCCTCGCTAACGCAATCGAGAAATTAACGTGAGCCTCTAATTACGTATATGCCGTACTCTATAACTGATTGTGCAAGTTTTGACTCATCTTAAAGTTACGAAATTACTACGGAACCAATTCGTCCCACTGCTCGCCTACATCACTAAAATCCTTTGTCTTACTCTGACATAGATTAGGGACGTAGGCTTGAAGTAAATTGCTTAGTTGTGTAATGTGGAGATAATTATAATATGGCCAATTACATACGAGATCATCGATAGTGGTAAATGATCGAAGATTGCAAAGAAGTTCGGATTACAGAATGGTTATGGGTTTTCTATTGTATTTATATCACGATTGTATATCAGGCCACATGTCACCACAGATTTCCTTTAAAGTTCATGAAACTAATATCATGATTTTTTTCAGATACTAAGAGCTAGCCGTTCAGATTTTAGAGGGACGGATTAAGTTTTAACAAAAAAATATACACTTTAAAGTTGAATATCTCGGAAACGGACGCCTAAATCAAAAAAATTGTCTTAACAACCTCCCGATGTTTTAACAAGACCTATCTAATGATACTCCACACGATGGGGTTGACGTGAGAAAAAAATCATCACCATATTTTTCATAATTTTATTTTAGGACTTTGTTGACTTCAAATGACCGAAATGGGACCAAAAAAATTGTCGGAATGGGACCAAACTGAAATGGGTTCACTTCAGAAGTAGTAGCTTTCATTTAAAAAAAAATCAATGTCGTCACACCCAGTCCAGAGATATGAGGTAACAAGAAAAAAAAACATACAGTCGAATTGAGAGGTTCTCCTTTTTTGGAAGTCGGTTGAAAAGTAGTTATTTACGACACAACAGTATTATAATTAGAGAATTATATATCTACTAGAGAAAATTAAGGAAACGAAGACCACTAGCCATTGCTGTTATTTATCTATCAGCTTCATGCTAATATATTTTTGTAATATTATACAAAAGAACGTGTAAAAAATCATCCACTTCATTGCCGCCTGGGAAGGTTCCCAGTGGATGGCCATACTTATTCGTTGAATCAATAAAATAAAATATTAAAAAAAAAATCAAGCGTTTATCATCATAATATTGCATTATTATAAATAAATAAATAAATAAATGTTTTTGGACATTCTCACACAACGTAATCTAGCCCAAACTAAGCTATCAGCTTGTGCTATGGGATCTAGACAACTGATAAACATACTTATATATTTCTAAATACATACATAACATACATAGAAAATACCCAAACTCCGAAACAAACATTTGCGGATCACACAAATATTAGATTCGACCCGGGAATCGAACCCGAGACTCCAGAGTCGAAAGCCGATGCACTACCGACCACGCCACCGGAGCAGATTGCATTATTATGCGAGTTACATGCGAGGGCAAGGTTGGACTTGGGTTTTTGCGGAGTGTGTGGCTGATTTCATTTTAGGTTACCTCTGGTGCTGGGCAAAAATCCAGGCCCAAACGTTCAATTGCAATACAATACAACGTTTCCTTGTCCCGCACCGCGAACTAGTTCAGAGTAACTAGTTCTTCTGTGCGGGAAAATCAAGCATTACCTTGACATTGGCGAGATCAAAAAAGCTCGTAAAAAGAAATGAAAGAGTTGAAAACAAGTAACGGAGACAAACATTAGAGAATCATCTATCAGACGTGTAGCGATATCTCTACTTTAGTGCGTATGAAACTTCTCTGTCTAATCCTTTTGTACAATAAGGCATGTTGTTTTGTATTATCAGTTGAATCTAACTAAAGCCGTGGGTACACTAAGTACCGATGCGATGCGTATCGCGTGAAACTGTATGTCGTACGCGTGTAATTATTGCGTATTGTGTTTAGCCTGTGGTGCGTTTTGTGTGGTACAAGTTAAGAGCGGTAAGCGAGACTGCAAAAGGGAACTTGCATATGACGAAAATAAATAATTTAAATTTATTTGATAAATAAAGATCGCTAATCACTTCATCATCATTCGACGATAAAGTGATTAGCGAAATGTTTTCTAAAAGTAAAAATAAATAATATTAGTAGAAAATGTGTTACAAAAGTGAATTGTGTGTGTAGATTGAGTATGAGTGAACACCTCTGATGATGCCATAAGGCGAAACCGGTCAGGGTTTATGGAAAATAAAATATTTGGGGAATGGTGTACCTACAAGTGAGTTTTTTTCAAAAATGTGTTAAATAATTGTCAGTACATAAAGTGACGTCATAGGCTAGTATTTCATACATTTTTTTTACGAAACTTATCGTTTTGACATTTAATAAAAAGAAGGTGATTTTACTTGATAGTCAACTACCCTATTCAATTTAGTTAGTGAACTTTTATTGAAATTATTATTATCTTGGTCAGTTGCTAGAACTTTCTTCCTGGAAAGGAACAGTCAAATTAACGTTTTTTCTCATAATTCAATTCATATTGTAAAATTATTTGAGAAAACTTATCAAACCTCGTTGCCTAGAAAACACCCACAGACATTTTTAAGGTTCCGTAGTTCAAGGATTTGTTGTATTTACTACGTCGACAAAGCGCTACAGTAAAATTTTGTCGGTGACATTATCAACATTAATATCAATATATATATAAAAAGATACAGAAACTAGTTTATCATTAGTATGTACAATTAGCGGCCTTATCACCGAGGGTCATCTCTTACAGGCAACCTTAGGATGGACATAAGTAGATAGAAGTAAAATGAAAAAGCAGATATTGGCGTAGGATTAAAGAAAAGATATAAGAGTTCTGAGAGGACAATTACAGGATTGTAAAGAGTAAAGAAATTAAAGAGAAATATATACCTACATAAAATTACACTTTAAACACTATGGAAATATACATAGACAAATGCATATAATTGTTGGGAATAAATGTAAATACAAGAAATACACATTTCAGTTTTTGTGATTTATAATTTCTATCTAAATATATACGAACATTAGAAGCAAACTCATTCCTTTAAAAAACAGTATTTTTTATAGTTAACCTGTGATACCCGCCTCCGCTCATGACATAGCCCGCTCCTAATAACCCTTGCGTGTCAATAGAAAGTATAGCTTCGTACGAGTACCTTACAATATACAGACAGACAATTACACTTAGTGTGACATAGAGCGTAACTACTAGTGACTTACAACGGGACCCAAAAGTCCCATACACACAAAACCACGTCGTCCATTCACATTGAGTAATTACTTTGTTGATCCCACGTAGAAACAGAATATTAAGATAGAAATTATAAATAACTCACAAAAACTGACGTCACCAGCAGAACTCGAACCCACAGCCTTTCCCTTACAGTAGGAATGCTTTGACCACTGAGCTACGATGACCTATCGACATCACCCAAATCTTAACTTCATATTACAATTTCTAGATCGCTCTATAATTTTTTTGGACATTCTTACACAACGTTTCGTCTAGCCCAAACTAAGCCATAAGCTTGTGCTATGGCATTTAGACAATTGATAAACATACTTATATATTTCTAAATACATACCTATGAGGGTATGTCCAGTGGCGCCCGGCGGACTTTGACCACCTCTGTGGTCTCTTCGGGTGTTGAGTCGGGACGAGAATCCCGCGTCGTTGGGGTAGGGTTTTATCCCGCGTCAGTGAGTGAATCTGGTTGCGCGCTATGGGGCAAAGGCCCCGCAGCACGCAACCCTTCTAGCCTGCTTCTGTAAGGACGGTGGGTGGCGATCTCGCCGTCCTCAGGCCCCGATCATGGAGGTCGATAGTCTTGGGCGTAGGCGCGGAGTCTGGGGCGCCCTGGCCGCCGACTACGGAACTCGGCTGGGAGGGTACGCTCCCTCTCCCTCCCGGCCGCCTCCTTCGCGAGTATGACTTGCTCGCAGAAGGACACGGCCGCGTTCCACCTACTCCCGCTGGATACCATGGCTTGAAGCATGGTCCCCAGCGAGAGGGTATCCACGCCCAGACCCACTACGAGGTCCCGGCGCTGACTCGCCCACGCTGAGCACTCCACCAACGTGTGGAGTGCGGTGTCGTCGTCGGAAACTTTTTTTTTTTTTTTAATATACTTATCACAACGAAACAAACATTTGTGGAGCAAAGAAATTTTTGATTCGACCCGGGAATAGAACCCGAGACTCCGGAGTCGAAAGCCGATGCACTACCGACCACGTCACCGAAGCTGTTTAAGGTTAGCATTAGGGTTCGAGTCACACCGATGACATAATTTTTTGTGATTTATTTATATCTAATTTCTATCTTAATATTTTAAGAAAGAACCTTCACCCATAATCTGGTAACTAGATGAGACAGACCAGATTTTCACATATTATTCATTAACAACCATACCTATAAAACCTCGCCATGCCAAAAAAATGCCATGAACCCTTCTCGCTAGGCAATTCTTAATTATATTTTTTTATAATGTTTGCATAAAAATATGTCGCATCTGGTTACCAGGCTCAGCCCCGGAAATGTTATAGCCCAATAATTAACCAACCAGGCCGGAGAGGGTCTCTAGTAAATAATAACCTTCCTTATCAATCAGTCTATGTAACATTATATACTTTATGAAACAACTTAGGTACTACACAACCTGAAAAACGTAGGTATTATATTAGAACACACAACGTGATTTCAAACTAAGTCTTAAACTGATGAACAATAATTTCGGAGCTTATTCAATCAAATCTTTCCTATTTATAATTTTACTAGCGGACGCTGGACAAATTAAATACACAAAAACCTTCCTTAAGAACCAGTCTATCCAATGGTGAAAACCGTATTAAAATCCGTTGCGTAGTTTTAAAGATCTAAGCATACATACAGAACGGACGACTTTGTTTTATATTATGTTATGTAAACGGATAAAATGTTAATGAATGTATTTGTATCTGCCTGCAGTTTGGTGTCAACTCCTAAACGGAAGAAGGAATCCTCGTTCGCGATCCTAGCGGAGACTCCGGTCTCGAGGCCGACCAGTCCAAGGTCTTTGCCAGTGGAAATCAGGATACGAAGGGTCTCGCCATTCAGGGGTAATTATCTGAAATTATAGAGGATAGGACATGGAAAGGAGTGACTGATGAAGATGACATCTGACAGGGATGTTAGGAGGAGAAATACATGTTAGGGCAATCACAAATAATTGGGGATATAGGTAGGTAGATGATGATGATGATATAGGCTCCACAACATCTTGGGGTACAGGGGATGCACCTGCATATCAACAGACGAGTCTCTGATAAACATAAGTTCTCAGTAACCGGCAATAGGAAAGCCACTTATTATGTAGAACTAACAAACTTAGTGTCGATAAGTAGACATATAACATTATGCTTCTGCCTACCCCTTCGTGGTAATAGGCGTGATGATTTGTATGTATGTGTAATTATATCACGCACGTTGTTTAGTAATACTAATTGTTTGGTTCATTTAACTTTAACTTACCTATTCTGTATGTTTCAGGTAGCGGTTTCCGCGAAGAAACATCCAGGCACACAACCCCTAGAACTTCTACAACAAACTCAAGAGCCAACTCTCCACCGAGAAGAAGAACTAACTCCTTATCCAAAATTGATAACATGGCCCAAACAGCCACCCAACCTTTGCCTTTACACAGCCTACCGACACCAACATCCCCTAGAAATTTTGTTCAAGAAAACATAGAAGGAGTAAGAGAACGGAGTGAAATAAATAGAGAAAGAAACGAAGCAGAAGCAGAGAAAAAGAGAGTTGAAGAAGAAGAGGCTCTTCTTCAAGAAATGGGACTACTAGATAAGAGTAAATCAGGTTCTAGAAGCAGAGTTGGATCGAGAGCAAATTCTAGAAGCAACTCACCAAGTAAAATTACTTTTAGATCGAGATCTAATTCACCATCCGCAATATTGCATTACGAAAACATATCTACGAACAGTAGAGAGTTCGTGAACGATGATATAAGAAAACCTGTGGCACATAGCTCTCGAGTAAGAGTTGTATCAAAATCTGAACCACAATCAAACAATGGCTCGCCAACTCATACAAAAATACCACATAGACAAGGTTCAGTATCACCGACCGTAGGTGATAATATCTATATCCCTGCAAAAATACCAGATAACAGTCTAAACAAGAATCAAAGATTCATATCAAATAGTTCTAATAATTTAAATGAAACTATTAAAGTTGGAAGTCAAGTTCATGATAAGCGAACAAGCAAAAGTATCCAAAACTTGCATATATCTCCAGCTCATATTAAAGGAAAACCACCAATTTCTCCAGGAAAAAGTGGTCCACCGCCAGTAAATAAAGCTCTGAGCACTAAACGCTTGTCTCCTATAGTGGGTACTCCTAATAAAAGTCCAATTGAAGACTTAAAACCTGGTTCCGCTAAAACTTCACTAAAACCAGTTCCAATGCCCAGGAAAAACGTGAAAACTGCCGGTAATACACCTGCTACTTCTAGATTAAATTCTAGACAGCCTAGCAGAACCACCAGTCGAGAACCAAGTCCTGAGAAACCGAATCAACCTAAAACTAAGCCTGTTACAAAACCAGGTGCTTCCACCGCAAAAACTTCTGCTTCTAAAACAAGTACTTCACTCACTAAAACTGGGACTTCGACCACGAAACCTAGTACTTCCACTTCTAAACCGGCAATTTCCACAAACAGATTGGGCACTACAACTACAAAACCTGTTGCTCGAGCCTCTAGCATGAAAACTACTCAACAACCGCCGATTTCTAAAACAGAAAAAAAGACCATTAGTCGAACAAACAGTGTCAAAAGCATAACAAGAACAAATAGTGTAAAAAGTATAGTGCGAACTCCAAGTACGAGGAACTTATATGAAAAGCCACCGCTCAGCAGAACTAACAGTAAAAAAGTTTTAACAGAAAAATCTCCAAACAAGGTTAATGAAATTGCAAAGAGAGATTCCATAAAAAAGGGTAAACCTTCTCCAGTAAAAGGTAAAATGGAAAATAAAGATACAAGCACCGAATTGTTGTCAGATGCTGACGGTGTTATTAAACAAGACAATGAAACACAATATGACAAAGGGAATGATAAAAATGATCTTGTTATAATGACGAAGAAAAATATTATGTCTATGACAACCGCTGCAATCACATCACAACCCCTTGAAATTGTAGCCAAAGTAACCAGCCAATTACCTGCTGCCTTTGAAAAGGCTAGAGAAAAAGGAATATTTGAGAGACTTAGCTCTAAAGATTCACTTGTTGGTAAAGAAGAAAATACAGAAACTGAAAAAGAAAAGTCCAAAGAACAAGAAAAAGAAACTTCTAAAGAACAGGACAAAGAAAAGCATAAAGAAAAAGAACAAAAGAAACAAGAGGTAAAAAAAGTTAATGAAGAAGAGAAACATGAAGAAAAAAGACCACCTAGACAATCTAAACCTAATCATGACCCACCCAAAATTAATCACGACTATAGACCAATCTTCGATGATCACGTAAAACTAAAACCTTTGCAACCGTATATGTACGACAATCCTCAAATTGAGCGTGCCAAACAGAAAATAGAAGCTATTTTGAAAGAACCTGAGGTGTCTCCAGAAAATATCTTAACAGCATCCGCGAAATCGAGAGAACTTAAAGACAATATTAAAGCAGCGGCTGAGAAAGCAAAAACAGACGTTAAACAAACTAATGAAATCGTTACAAATAAAATTACGGAAGTAAAAGATCAAATTGTGAAACAAAACGAGAAAATTACTGAGGAAATTCGTTCGGAAGCGACTAAAATTGTAGATAGTATCATAACTCCCGTTGAAGAGCCCAAGGATGAGCCAGTAAAGGTGAAAATTGTTCCTGAAAAGCCTAAAGAGATTAAAAAAGATATACTTGAGCCTGTTGTTAAAGTTGTAAATGAACGACAGAAGAATGTTGGATCGGCAAATGCAGAGAAGGTTAACGAAGCTATAGTGAAAGGTGACGGAGATGTGGAGGTTCAGAGCTCCAATGTGTCCTCGCCAGGTGTTCAGAAGATCAAGATAGAGAAGAAGCTGAATGATGGCAATGGATCTGATTTATCTATTCATAGTAATGGCGGGTAAGTAATAGTGATAATATTTCTAACTGACCGAGCGGGTAAGCGTCTGCATTTCGAGGTAATACTGGTAAATTTTACTTTCATCTGTCTGTCTGCTTATATTCGCGCGGAGACTATTCGCAGAAAATAGGATGTTTCTACATACTACTACATCTACAAGCTTAACTGATACCCACAATAAACCCTTCAACTCATATTATTTTATTTAATAAAGAAGAAACTAGCGGTTGCGTCGTCGCTTGCGTAAATATCTTAGAAAAAAAACTTTGTAAAACTACAAACTCAGTACTTGCAATAAGTATTTTTCATTGCTGCTCAGCTCTTATTGGCCGTAGCATGAAGTATACAACAATAATTATTTACAACCTTCCTTGATAAATGGACTTTTGATTCTTTACGTTAATAAAACAGTAGTCAGGTCGGTCTTCCTTGTAGAGCACGCTAAACCGTGTCGCCGCGTTCAGTCCCGGTTGTAATATGAACATCTATTAATGGCAATTATTTCGGGTAGTTGAAGCCCTAAAACATCCTCGTGGTCGTCACTACCGAACTTTGATATAGTCAATGGGTTGTAGAGGTCAGATGGCAGTCGCTTCACGGAAAATATCGAATTTCTCACCCAGTTTAGACAAAAACTTTAATATTAAACTATGGACAATAAGAATTACGCTATTCTAAACGACATAATTCGTAGGGCTCTTTCCACCGCAGGTCTTTCGGCCGTACGCGAACCAAATGGTTTAGCGCGAAGCGATGGAAAGAGACCGGACGGTATGTCGTTGCTACCGTGGAAGATGGGAAGGCCTTTGGTGTGGGACGCTACATGCGTTGACACCTTAGCACCTTCACACCTTCCAAGCACATCCGGATGTGCCGGCGCTGCTGCTGCATTGGCTGAAGGCTTTAAACGGCGTAAATATGCTAACCTAGCAGGTGATTACATATTTGAGCCGTTTGGGGTTGAGACACTGGGGTCATGGGGTCCGAGTGCTCGCCGCCTTTATAGAGACATTGCTAAACGTCTAATCGATGCTTCTCAGGACCAGAAGGCTGGCTATTTTCTGCCCCAAAGAATAAGTATCGCCATCCAACGTGGCAACACAGCCAGCATTCTGGGAACCTTCCCAGTCGGCAATGACGCGGAGGATTTTTTAAACGATATTTTGTAATGTAAATATTTTTAGTCTATAATTATGTTTATTTTGTATATTGTAATTCTTATTGTAAATAAATGTTTACTCTAATAAGAATTACAATATACTCGTACATAATTATATACTAAAAATATTTACATTACAAAATATCGTTTAAAAAATCCTCCGCGTCATTGCCAACTGGGAAGGTTCCCAGAATGCTGGCTGTGTTGCCACGTTGGATGGCGATAATTATCTTAGGGCCAGAAAATAGCCAGCTTTCTGGTCCTGAGAAGCATCGATTAAGCGTTTAGCAATGTTTCTATAAAGGCGACGAGCACTCGGACCCCATGACCCCAGTGTCTCAACCCCAAACGGCTCAAATATGTAATGACCTGCTAGGTTAGCATATTTACGCCGTTTCAGGTCTTCAGCCGATGCAGCAGCAGCGCCGGCACATCCAGATATGCTTGGAAGGTGTGAAGGTGCTAAGGTGTCAACGCATGTAGCGTCCCACACCAAAGGCCTTCCCATTTTCCACGGTAGCAACGACATACCGTCCGGTCTCTTTCCATCGCTTCGTGCTAAACCATTTGGTTCACGTACGGCCGGAAGACCTGCGGTGGAAAGAGCCCTACGAATTATGTCGTTTAGAATAGCGTGCCGAGGTATACGACCTGCGTTTCTGCTACAAGAAAGGCCATGGTGTCCCAGATTAGCGACGGCTACTCCACAGGTGCAATGATGCGGAGATACACAAAGTGTACCCAGCCGAAGGCAAGTGGCAATGTGGAAGGTTGTGTCGTCCAACATTGTACCGATGTTGGGCGATGGGAGCGCCTGGATCCAGTTAGACTGGAAAGCCGACCTTAACTGGGTTGCGAATACTCTCTGTGGATGAGGACGATTTATAATATTACTTAGTATAAAGATACATTAAGTATATAATATAGCTGCTACTTTTTATTAAATTAATTCGGCAATTTTGAACATAACCCATTATATGTGTGCCCGGTGCCGGCAATAGGCTTGCCCTCTATTATGTGGGACTAAAAATACTAGCAAATTGTTGGTGTATAATGCACCTCTGCCTACCCCTGCGGGGATATATGCGTGATGTGTGTTTGTGTGTGTGTGTGATAGAGACATTACCGGACGCCCGCTTGACAAGAATCTTATGATTGTGATTATCATACAATGCAATTGATATAAAATTCAACACCACAGTCTAGAAAGTGACTTAATTGTGCCTACACCATCTTTATCCCAACGGGTTAAGCTTTTATCCTATAGGGATTCTTAATTTTATACAAATTTCTACTTTCACTTTGGACTCTCTAAAGAATACTTTCATTTTTAATATATTATTATCTGTGCTTTTACTTACTATAAGTAGGTAAGGAGTAGCGTAATCATTGGGGCTAATACTAGTCTTAACAAGAATGAGGCCTAAGCCAACCTCATTTGCTAGTGATGCACCTGCCGAGGTGGAGCTAACACAATTATAAAAGTGCTCGATTAGATTCTATAGGTTCTAGAAAAGTTACTGGCGAAAAGCAGACGAATAATAGGGCTGTCTATCCCCTCGCTTATTATTTCTTTTAAAACTTAATGAAGTAATTGAATACATTTTTTTTTGTATTTACAATCATAATTACAAAATACATATACTAAAAATATTTACATTACAAAATATCGTTTAAAAATCCTCCGCGTCATTGCCGACTGGGAAGGTTCCCAGAATGCTGGCTGTGTTGCCACGTTGGCTGGCGATACTTATTCTTTGGACCAGAAAATAGCCAGGCTTCAGGTTGTGAGAAGCATCGATTAGGCGTTTAGCAATGTCTCTATAAAGGCGGCTTAATCTATATGTATATAGAAATGGGGAATGTCCCCCTTAGCTGTCGAGAACTGCTTATGCTCCAATGATGGTTGACCCCTCTATGGATAGCCCTCAATCTGGAGAAAAGCCAAAAAATCGAAAATTTTACTTAGCCCTAAGGGGTCAAAAGTTATAGGCCAAAACTTATGGCGTGGTGCGGCGCGAAGGACCGCGCAACACACTGTACTAGTACATAAAATAAAAGTGATAATACAGTTGAAAACAGCGCCATCTAGTTTTAAACTAAGTAAAGCTTGTACTGTAAGTACTAAATACAACATACTCGTACTTGTAAATATTATGTACTTAAAATTGAACAAAACAGACACAAACAAATATTTGCAGATCTTAAAAATACTTGACCTGACCTGGATCGAACCCGGTACCCATAGATAACCTCCTGGTGCCTCTAAGGTAGCGCTATCTAGCTTAAAGTAAGCTACGAGTATTATAAGCTTGTGTTTCACTTCACTATCACTACATAATTATTATAAAACAAAGTCGCCCGTTCCGTATATATGTATATATCTTTAAAACTACGCAACGGATTTTGATGCGGTTTTCACCAATGGATGGAGTGGTTCTCGAGGAAGGTTTTTGTATATTGTTCAATCGGAGAAGCCGCGGGCGTCCGCTAGTATCTACATATAAACCTGATAAACATATTTACGTTTAATTACATACGTAAATAGATAAATTAAATACACCTTTACACAGAACAATCCGTCGTGCTCATCACACAGTCTTTGTCCTGGATGAGTATCGAACCCAAAACCTACGAGTTAGTATTAGACATTGTCACTAACCACTGGACCACAAGTTGCCATTACTAAGTTCCGTTAAATGTTAATTATGTTATTATACTACATACCCGAAGTGGTAGGCAGGGGTGAACAACACACCCACACTTTGCCAGTGATTATGATGATCCCATTTTATAGTGGGAATCCTATAGCCGTTACACGGGAACAAAATTTACAACCGACTTCCAAAAGAGGAGATTCTCAATTTGACTGTATGTTTTTTTTTAAGGTTTTACCTCATATTTTCAGACTGGGTGAAACGATTTTAATTTTTTTCAATTTGGTCCCATTGACAACTATTTGGTCCCATTTCGGTAGTTTGAAGTCGGTTGTCATTACGTAACTACCTCTGTCTACCCCTTACACAACTGTGGTGTTAAAATAATTGATCTGATTCTAAACACTCTTAAAACATCAAGGTTGTCCCAGCCTTCGATAACTCAAGATTACTTTAACCTATATTACCTTTAATTTCCGTTGCGTAAAATGAGTTTTTATTAAATTTTGGCAGCCCTATTGATATATTGTTTATGATGCGGCACAAAATATATAGGCAAATTAACTCTGGCAGAAATGTAGTATTTAGTTTGACGCTAGATGGCGTTGTGTGAAAATAAATATAATATACTAATCATAAAATAGTAAAAAGAAATCGCTTCCGTTCTCTATGTATGTACTAAAATTACGCAATGGATTTTGATGCGGTTTTCAGCAATGGATAGAATGGTTCTCGAGGACGGTTTTTGTGTATAAAATTTTTCAAACGGCCGAAACCGCGGATATTAGTATGATTATTTGTTTGAGTTGAATAGGTTCCGACTAAACCATTTAAAAAATTCTTTCACATAATAATATAGACTAATACATTGGTTGCTCTAAAAGTTTCCGAAACTGGCCACTTCCATAAACAATATTTAAAAAGTAACTACAATATTTGAAAATGGAACTCTTTGGCTGTGGAATGAAGTTTGTTTCATCTGAGTGTCAACTGCTTTTACATTGTGGCGCCATTTTAAAAATTGCATGTCTACATTAACATGAATTTAACTAAGGGAAAAGTTTTGTAGTACCATTTTCTGTGCTCGCGGTGGATCCCACATGATTTGACCGTTTTTTGAGCAAGGTGCAGGCCATACTTACTTACCAAATTCAACGAAGGTGTGTCAATATTGGTGTGGGACATAGTAACAGGTGACTAAACATGGATTTATTACGTCGATACCAAAACAAAGCAGCAATCGAGTTCTCATTCGAGTTCCAATTGAATTTTTGAAGGTAAATAACGTAGGTCGTAGAACGTTTGAGCCATCCTGCATACAGTCCCGACCTTGTGACATTTTTCTGTTTCCAAAAATTAAGAACCTATTACGCGGTTAACGATTTTTATCACCAGAAGAGGCTGTTGCAGAGTATGAAAAACACGTTTCTGAGGTCACCACGGAAGAGTGGCATAATAGTTTTCAAAATTGGTTTAATGGAATGTAAAAGTGCAAAGGGAATTTTGAGAAACAATAAATTCATTTTTGACCTTCAGTAGTATTTTTTTCTTATTCATGCCGGAAACGTTTAGTGCGTATGTAGCTAAATTATCGCTTTTTACCGCGGGAGTGTGTTCCCGTGGGTATTAGGAACGAGAAAACTAAATCATAATAATCAATCAATCAGGTAATCAGCTTATACCATCGATATAGGTATTTTTCAGAGGGGAAAAAGTGCCAACCTTAGCATGTATTGTTTTCGTAACAAAACGCATGCGATACATTTCCTTACAATGCTGTTTTTGTACATTAATATAATTAAGACTTCCTTTTAAACTTATCAATGGATACAATTAAGAAATTAGATGTCTATTAAATTCCTTTGTACAAACCGAAATATAATAACTCAGGGCTTCGTTTTTTACACTTCCAAGGTGGTTTGTTATAAATTTATTCGCATACAATAGGTCTTTTTTCCCCGATGGGGTAGGCAGAGCTGCATTTGATACCACATTTTGCCAGGAAATTTTGTTGGTGCCACGTAATAGGGGGCAAGCCTATAGCCGTTACCGGGGACTACAGGTTGTTACATAAGGGTTATATCAACCCGAAGACACCCCCATCAGCTGATCGACCAGAACCCCTTTCGATATGTGTCGACAGCCAAACAAGAAAGAAAAGTTCATAAAATAAATTAATATATGCGTAATTTCAAATCAAAACAAACGTGTCCCAACACTAGTGCTTGACGTACCTACTAAAAGACAATGAGCGCGTGGTACGTACAATGCCTTTGGCGTGCGAAGCGGTCGCTCGCGACAGTGTCCTTTGTCGACACATATCGAAAGGGGTTCTGGATGATCAGCTGATAGGGTAGTGTCTTCGGGTTGATATAATCCTTATCTAACATCCTGTATAGATAAGTTTAGATAACCACTTTGTAGGTTAGAGATAAATGGTGCCTCTGTATGCATGTATATAATGTTTCCATTCACAATAATGTATATATACTGTGTGTACATAATAATTCAAATCAAAATTCCAGCAGTCAGGACAGATGTAACATACCACTAGAATATCTACAGTCCGAGCAAAGTTTCCTCAGCTAAGATATGTTAGGACAATGCCCACAACGCCATCTAATCTCAAACTAAGCAGACCTTGTGATATGAGTACTAGATAAACTGATATAAATACTTATAAACATTTTTTTATTGTAAATACATACATATTATATATTCGGCACAAACGTATATATGTTAACACACAAAGATTGTCCCGACCGGGAATCGAACCCGAGACTCCGGCGACGAAAGCGAATGCACTCCGACCACGCTACTGAAGCAGTCTTGGAATATAAATGAATATAGGTATTAAATCAAAATGACCTCATGTTGACCTTTTTAGAGGAAGTCAATTACCTAGTAACATGACGAAGAGCTGGCAACACTCGGTCATTGCCTTATTATATTTTGTGAGTCACACTTTTTACTTTTCATCTATATATTTAATACGACAATTTGTCTGTCTGTCCGTCCGTCGCGTTTTTCAATTATAATTAATAATGTCCGTTTAGATTGAGGAGCCACATTTCGTATCTTAATGAAATTTGTATAGGTATTTAGTAGTAAGTTTAAAAAATTTGTAGCCTCAGTCCTCGATTTTGTAGTATAATACTTCAAAAGTTATAAGAACATAAAGGTGGCTCCTCAATCTAAATGTTTAGATTGAGGAGCCTCGTCATAACTAGGAAAATCATGGATTAATATTTACCAAAATTAGGTATGATTTAGTAGTATTCGAGAGTAGTTAGTAGACAAAATCTGAGTTTTGTAGTATTAAAATTAAAAAAGTTATCATACATTATATGTGGCTCCTCAGACCATTACTTACGAGTCGTCATTTTTCATAGAAGGAGTCGTACAATTAATGCGCAATTTCTTGGTCATTTAGTAGTAAGTATTTTAGTTTTGTAGGATAAGATTCAGTAATTAATTATGAGTGGATTAGGAGATATGGCACATTTTAACTGGCTCCTCAATCCAGACGTTCTACATAATGAATAATTGACTGTAGCTACCTGAGATCACAACAGAATCAAAAACTAGATACACTAACATTTAGTATAAATGTCTACTAAATACACATGTACACAACAACATTGTATCACTTGGTATTTAAAAGCCAAATTACTTTTCGATATTCCTTAAGAATTTGCTATTAAGGGTGACCATGTTATATGAATGAAAACAGGATGAATGATTTTAGAAATTTATTTTATCTAATCTCAGGTCAAAAAGTACGAATTATGATTTCAAAATCATGTACCTAATATAAAAAACTAAAAAGTTGATTTATGATACAGATTTTCTATGACATTTTCTCCAAAACTGTATCATAAAGTAATTAATTATAGTGCAGTGTGTTAAAAGTGCGTATCAATACAGGTGGCATTTATCATCTTCGGCTTAATGAGTGCGCGCGAAGGCTAGAACTTTATAATATAAAATTCGAAGACGTAGTGAATATTAACGTGTCTACAATTGTCGTTAAATTATCTAAATTCCAATACTGTACTATTATGTAAATAATAGCTATACATTAGTTGACTATATATTTTCATCTACTTTGGTTGCTTTATAATCAATTAGGTATAATTACAGTTCAGAGAGGTACCTGGCTAAATTCTGTAGCGTATCGCACATCCTGTACACTTCTAAAAATAACACTGATTCGTGTGAGAGAAATAAACATTAAATAACACATCTGGGTGAAATAAAAATATGTGCTTTTGTTTTGTCTCGCGAAATTACAGGAATAAAATTTTGATAAGTACATGAAATTAGTTGGACCTAAAATAGCCTCAACGTATGAAACTAGACAAGTAGTACATGAAACTGAACATAACTCCTAAACTAAGAGTCGCACAGTCAAGTGTGGCACACCGTTGGAAAGGTCGTGGTCTCAAGTGGTGCGATAAGATTAGAAATTTGACAAAAAGTAAAAAAAAAAATTATTACTTGCGCAGTTTGCGCTAAGGGTTGCTAGTATAAATATATTAGGACAATTCACACCTTTCAAGCCTCGAACTAAGCAGAGCTTGTGATATGAGTACTAGATAAACTGATATAAATACTTGTATACATTTTTTTGGTAAATACATACATAGGAGGTGAACGGTGGTAAATAAGCGATTATTATACATAGGAAACACCCAGACTTCGGTACAAACGTGTGTCATCATACAAAGTTGGTCCCGACCGGGAATCGAACCCGAGACTCCGGCGTCGAGAGCGGATGCACTACCGAGCACACCACCGTAGTAGTCTGTCAGTTTTAAATTTGTATGTTTGTATTTATGTATGGATGATCATAAAATATCATCTAAGCCCATCGAATCTAATCACAGGAACTGAAATCGTCGCAATACATTTCCTAATACACGGTGATTTTATGGTCGTTTTGAACCCAGTATCGGAGTTACTCTGAATAATATTACGGAACCCTTTTTTAATGTCAAAATTGTTGTACTGGTAATAAATAGCTCGATCTAGAAATCTAAAGATTTGATGAAGTTGGTATTGCTGATTTTAGCTAAGTGGTCAGAGCATTCCCCTTGTTAAGCCACGGGTTCGAGTCCTGGCGATGACATTTACGTTTTTGTGATTTAAGTATACTTGCCTAAATACTTAACAGTAGTAGAAGAACTTATTGCTTTCAAATACAGAAATATAATAATAAAAAAGTTGCCTATTTCCGTTAACCTTCTCACTCGTTTGAGTTGATTATTAGTATCGTACCGATACTACCGAAAGGGTATTTTCAACTGACTTCCAAAAAAGGAGGAGATTCTTTATTCGACTGTATGTTTTTATGTTTGTTACCTCCATATCTTCGGACTGGGTAAACCGATTTTGAAGTGAAACTACTACTTCTCAAGTGGTCCCTTTCCCCCAATAATTTGGTCCCATTTCGGTAATTTGAAGTCGGTTGCTGTGTCAATTTGAAATCGGTTGCTGTGTCCATTTGAAGTCAGTTGCTGTGTCAATTTGAAGTCGGTTGCTGTGTCAATTTGAAGTCGGTTGCTGTGTCAATTTGAAGTCGGTTGCTGTGTCAATTTGAAGTCGGTTGCTGTGTCTATTTGAAGTCGGTTGCTGTGTCAATTTGAAGTCGGTTGTTGTGTCAATTTGAAGTCGGTTGTTGTGTCAATTTGAAGTCGGTTGCTGTGTCAATTTTTAACCCCCGGCGGAAACCCGAACGGGGTGTTATAAGTTTGACGTGTGTGTGGGTATGTATGTGTGTTTGTAAGCCTGTCTGTGGCATCGTAGCTCCGATGCCACAGACAGGCTTACAAACGCACATACAAACGAATGAAACGGATGAACCGATTTTGATTCTGTTTCTTTTGTTTGAAAGATGGGTTAGGGGAGAATGTTTTTAGCTATGTTTTATAAAAATCGGTTAAGCCATATGAGGGGTGAAAGTGTTGATGAAAAATTGAATGTGTTCAAATATACCCGTGTTGGGTATCAAATGAAAGGTCATAACTTATACATCTTTTATTTTTTGTGAGTCGGGGGTTTTTTATATTTTTAATTTAATTAAATCTTGTTGACGTGTGTATTTTATTTATGTATGTAATTAGAAATATATCTATATATAGAAATGGGGAATGTCCCCCTTAGCTCTCGAGAACTGCTTATGGTCCAATGATGGTTAGGTTTATGGATAACCCTCGATCTGGAGGCAAGGCAAAAAATTTACCTAGCCCTAAGGGGTCAATAGTTATAGGCCAAAACCTATGGCGTGGTGCGGCGCGAAGCACCGCGCAAGACACCGTACTAGTGTATAATATGTATGTAATTAGAAATATAAAAGTATGTTTATCAGTAGTCTAGATCCCATAGCACAAGCTTATAGTGGGCTAGATGACGTCGTGTTAGAAAGTTCATAAATATTTATAATAATTTGTTAGTATGTGCCACACGTTGACCATAAAAACTGGTATAATGTCTTAATTTATTTCTTTATTTGTGTCAAACGTAACCGCCATATTGTTTTAAGCATGCAAAGAACTAAAAATATCATTTTTAGGCGTAACTTAACTAGATTCCAAAACTTTAAAACAACTGAGAATACCTACTAATTTTAGCTATAGTTTAAAAAAATACATAGCAAATCTAACCTTTTAATAAAAATCTATAAAGCAAAGGTCCACTTTCAAGCATTCTTTGTGACCAACGCTCATTACTTTTCTACACGCTACGACCAACACGTAATTCTTGGTATTCGATACAATAACAGCCCTTAAGAACAGTTTCACCGTTAAATCCCCTAGTTTGCCCTCGAACGCCGAACGTACGCCCGCCCACAAAACAACGTAATGGCGGGAAGTCTTATCTCAAACCACATTAAAACTAGGCTGTAAACCGTGTCGCCTTTGCATCCAAACAATCAGTGAAACAAGCATGCGAAAAATGGCGCGAAAGTATTTTAATTTCGAAGACGCTCAGTGCGTGATGCTCGAGACGTAAATAAAAAAAACAAGTGCTTTCTATGAAATAAATATCAATTTTTCGTAGTTGACAACCAAATAAATTAGTTTTACATATTTTTGATAATAATGATACACAATAGAACTGTTTATATATTGCCAAATGAACTACTACCGACGAGATATGGTGATGAAACCAGGTAAATTACGCAGCACCTATAAATTAAATGAGATATTTTTTGGGTAATTATTAATTTTCATAAAGTATTTAAGTAACTGATAACTTTGAAATCATCACATTCAAGGAATTTCAGATACATTTTTTAATATGAATATACTTAAGTAGTAATTATTTGTTTAGTAGACAGTAAATTTTTTGAACTACGATTTCGTCTCGTTGTCGATCCGTCCGTCTCTCGCTTACCTTCGAAACGGTTAGTTCTAAAAAGATGATGCTTTGCATGGATATATTATGTACAGAGTGCTAAAATATAATCTCGAGGTCGTATACCTCGGCACGCTATTCTAAACGACGTAATTCGCAGGGCTCTTTCCACCGCAGATCTACCGACCGTACGTGACCAAATGGGTTAGCACGAAGCGATGGAAAGAGACCGGACGGTATGACGTTGCTACCGTGGAAGATGGGAAGGCCTTTGGTGTGGGACGCTATATACATGCGTTGACACCTTAGCACCTTCACACCTTCTCACCTTCAAGTACATCTGGATGTTCCGGCGCTGCTACTGCATCGGCTCAAGGCCTCAAACGGCGTAAATATGCTAACCTAGCAGGTGATTACATATTTGAGCCGTTTGGTGTTAAAACACTGGGGTCATGGGGTCTAAGTGCTCGCCGCCTTTATAGAGACATTGCTAAACGCTTAATCGATGCTTCTCAGGACCAGAAGGCTGGCTATTTTCTGGCCTAAAGAATAAGTATCGCACAGCCAGCATCCTGGGAACCTTCCCAAACGGCAATGACGCGGAGGATTTTTTAAACGTTATTTCGTAATATATAATGTAAAACAATTTTTCAGGGTGCTTTACCTCTTCAAATATAGAGTGGAGATAATTTATAATGTGGGGTGTCATTATATTGGTATATTAGAACAGTGAGAGGTTGCTAATATGATACGATTTTTTGATTTAACGAGAAATTCGTCTTTAGAGCACTTTTTGTTAAAACATTACATTTACATCCACGTTGGTCGATCATATTTACCCGCCATTGGCAACCGGAAAAAGGCATGTGAAACAAGGTTACCACTTCCGTCGGACATCTTGTTTAGTACACTATAAAAACATATTTAAAATCATTTGGTTTCCTTTCTAACACACAATCTTTCCCACTAGGGTCGGCATAAGCCACGGATATTCACTTGCTACGGTCATACTTAGTCTTCTTTTGCCCCCTCACTTTTTAGGGTTCCGTAGTTTAAGTTTCGGAACCCTCATAGTTTTGTCATGACTATCCATCCATCTGTCCATCTGTCCTCGGCTTTCCTCCTAAACGGTAAGTGTTAGAAACATGAAACTTTGCATGGATATGCGTTGACAAAGTGCTAAAAGAAAATTATGAAAAATACACATAATCAGAATTTGTTTTTTTATCGTGGTCCGACACGCACTTGACCGGTTTTTTCCTTAATGTTTTCATGCAAACCTGTCACCTACTTTATTATAATGCGAACACTGTTATGTATGTGTGCCTTTTTATATTATTCCTGCTCAGTACTGCACCAAGTTCGATGGAATTTATAATGGAGAGTATCTTGGATAGCTCAGTTCATAAGTTAGAACCACGTTGGCGGGTGTGTTTAGGCGTTGGACTCAAATAATCATCCACTGGGCCGTTTCCGAACCCAGTTGTGGACGGCTTTCCAATCTGACTGCGATGCGGCTGTTCCGTGAAGCGACTGCCATCTGACCTCCACAAACCATTGGCGATGGCGCAGTTCTGTTAAACCAGTCGATTTATTTAGGGCTTCAACCACTCGTAACGACTGCAATAGATATTCGTATGGCAACCGGGGACAGCTTTTTTTTATATATATATTTTTTTAATTCCGCGGCTTTGGGCCGCTCTTACGTCTATTACCGGGCGTCTCTGGTTACAAGGAGAACGTATTTCCAGTGGCGCCCGGCGGACTTTGACCACTTCTGTGGTCTCTGCGAGAGTTTGGTCGGGATGAGAATCCCGCGTCGTTGGGGTAGGGTTTTATCCCGCGTCAGTGAGTGAATCTGGTTGCGTGCCTTGGGGCAAAGGCCCCGCAGCACGCAACCCTTCTAGCCTGCTTTTGAAAGGACGGCGGGTGGCGATCCTGCCGTCATCAGACCCCGAACAGCTTAACGTGCTCTCCGAGGCATTTGACTTAAATTTTTGTATGTTAATAGCGACTGGAAATACCAATTTAGATGGTTTTCTCACGACTGCGACTTCTTTATTGCCTAATTGCGTGCCTAGTGCCTAAATTCAGGATTCTAAAAAGCCATTGCAGGTGATTAGGCTCGGTAATTAATCTAAATTACAGCTTATTAGGATGAGATTCGGAAATGATTGTTACACAATTGAATGAACATAGCTCAAAGATTTTGAGCTTTGTAAATATGGTCCCATGGGAATTGGGAACTTGGAAACTTACTTAACTTTCGAAATAAATACTTTTATCACTTCTGATAAAACTTTGTTAAAAGTACCAACGATGTCAACTCTGTCTCATTTGTCTATTACGCCTAGACCTAGTCTTAATCTAGGAAAACATACATTTTGCTTGCAGACTCCCTCAAAGCACAAGCACAACACCAAAACCACCGGTAAGAACGAAAAAAGAAGCAAAAGGGAACGAGAATTCCCCAAATCCTTCCAATCCCCCAAACCCAGCTCCCAGACAATCTCCACCAACCAATCCCCCAGTTCCAATAGAAACTCAAGAACAACCCAAAGATAATATCTGCCAACGTCTGATAGACAAATGCAAGACTTGCTGTAAGAGGAATGAAGAAGACGGGAGTAGGGATGATGGGTTAGAGAAGAGAACAGGAAGGTTGAGTTTGAACTGTTGTAAGAAGACTGAGGAAATGACGCCAGAAGAGAGAAGGGAGATAGAGAGGGCTGCTGGTAAGGTAAGATGACATCATATCTTAGCGAAGGAGATAGGCAGACATCTTGCACATTTACAAAACCGCGTCTCATTTTGCCATTAACTGTTGGTACCACGTTTTTGCCGAGCACTTTGGGTATTTTGCCAGAATGTCTTCCGTCTGTCAGCCAATGCATCGCGTTTTTATAGAACATAATACCCGGTATTGTAATCTCATAGGAATTGGGAAAAAAAGTATACTACGCGAGCATATCCATGAGAATAAATCAGTTGAATTATGAAATACATTCTTCACTCATATTATGAACGCAATTTTTTGTATGGATGTTGGTTATTCGTTCACGCAAAAACGAATAAAATAATGATAGTTTGCAATAATAAAGGTCCATTTAAGCATTCCGGTAATATAATAAATGAATTAACCGCGCGGAGTTGTGGCTAGTTAGTTAGTTTTTAGTTTAATATTTTATTAATACTTCCAGGCATCAATAGAATACGAAACGGAAACCGACACGAAACGTCCGCGTCGACTGCGGGACATCCTATGCGGATGTTGCGGACGCACGCGACGCGTTGCCGACGCGGGCGTGATGCCGAGGAACGTCGCCGACTCTATGTCACCTGCGCTGGGGGAGGAGGTCGGCTGCTGCGGGAGGAAGAGGAGAGTGGAGAGGAGGGACAGCATACTGAGTGATAGACCTCCTGCTGGGTACGTACTGATTTAAGGTGCCTTTTTGATCTGTGCAGCAGACATATCTGATCAGAATGACACCTTTAGGTATAAAATCCCACCAAGTTTTTAGGATTACAGTAGGGTACAGCATTGTTCTTGGGGATATCCTTACGAGGGTACACCCTCCTACGCATGCTACAGTCCCCGGTACACCTGGGACTCCTGACTATCTGAAGTGTCGGAGTCTCGGGTTCGATTCCCGTTCGGAATAATAAACTTTGCATGATGGATGACACATAATGTTCCTATGTATAATATGTTTTTACCGATACAGGATTGTCCCATCCGTTGATTGGCAGGTGGCCCAATTACAGGTGAGGTTGTCTTGGATCTGGTTTCCGAAACCACTATGCACTCAAAAACATGATGATAACATACAAACCTGGATTCTTCAAGCGGAGCGTAACGAGACACGTCACTGGGCTTCAAATTTGAGGGCTTTCGATAGTACTCATCATCATTAGTCAGCAATTTGTCCCTCAGCGAACGCCACAACATTCGGTCTTGATCTTCCCGGGACCTTGACGATGTCGTCACCTTGCGGCAGGCCAACCTACAATGCGTCTTGCAGTATGCAGTCGGCACTGTGTGCGATGTGTCTCTCTGTACTCACACTGCCTTTCCCCCCAGCTGCTGGTCCCGCTCGGGACGCTGGCTGATGGGCGCGTGTCGCCGCTCCTCACCCCCCTCCAGCCGCCGCACCAGTCTGTTCTCCAAGAACAAGAGCATGTCGCCCACGCTGCCCCCAGAGGTCAGTACCATCCCTCTACATCTCTATAAGCCGCGCACGATGTGAGTGGGATAGAACCTTGTCACAATAACCTCTCCGTGACGTCATCAATCGCTGACAAGTACGGATAACAAAACTGTATTATAGGTTAATCTACGTCACTATGACGTCACCAACATGGCCGACAATCCCATTGTCATCTTGCGCAGTTTTTCTAAAATTACAGACAGACATATTTCACACCTGTATCCCCGAAGGGGTAGGCAGAGGTGCATTACACACCCACACTTTGCCTGTAATTATTATCAGGGAAGGAAATATTATGACAGTATACTGTGTCCAGTAGGAGCGGAGCAGTAACAAAAAAAACAGGTCAAACACACAAACCGACTTCAAATTACTGGAATGGGACCAAATTGAAATGAGAGTATTTGGGAAGCAGTAGATTTCAATTGAAATCCGTTCACGCAGTTCAAAGATATGAGGTAACAAACATAAAAAAAAATCTAATAAAAAGATCCTTCTTTTTTAGAAGTCGGTTTAAAAAAGTTGCAAAAACGGGAAAAATATAATTCAAAGGAGGAATTCCGTAGACGTCCGCTAGTTGTAATATATTCGCGTTATGAAAATAGTGATTCATCGTTGTCACCAAGCTTAGCTCCGCTGCGTAACCAATCAGATCCTACCTAAAAACAATGTTCACATTGTAGGTCCTTCTGACGTTAGTATGGACGAGTCCTTGGGAACATGGGACTTCTCTAAATATTGCTGCACAAACATGGGACTTAATTTATTTTCAAATATTGGCTGTTCTCTCTGAGACAGTCTTGATAATGCCTCGTTTAGAGGCGAAACAATTGTCGACGTTTTGTTGTCTTTTTAATTCTGCGAAAAATTAATGCTATAATATAATTTTAAAAAGTTTTTTCTTAAAACATTTTACTTACCATTGTTTAATTTATTTTGTAAAAGATTACTAGTGAACACAAAAACGATTTACTAGCATTTCCGTAAACCCTTCCAGCTAAGATAAAAGTGCTTGTGTTAGTAGTGGGTTCAGTGTTTGATGACCTTGAATCGAACTCACATCGTCTAAACGCAAGTCCAACACCTTATCCACCAATCTTGGGACGCTTCCACATTCATTCAACCTTATAGTATTTTGACGCCCAACATGGGACTTCAATTAAAATTAGCGGACTATTATTAAGTATTGGCGCCCAAACATGGGCCTTCTATGATGTGTTATATATTGTTGGAAAGTGAACTCACGTGAAGTCTACACCAAGATGACTCTCCATCAGATAGATGAGCCCCACCCCACTTGGCAGAACAACATCGTGAACATTTGTTCCATTTTTTCATACAAATATGTTCTGTTTTTCTTGCGATATCATTGGTTAAATGAGTCGATTGACTGTCGACGCCGCCAGGTAAAAAGCAACATCACTGACTCGTACGGTATATTCGTTAAAAAAACTAACTTCAGGAAATAAATCCTCACTTCGATTAAGTACAAATAAGTTCTGGCTCCAATATTTCACACTGACCTCTGTATTCCTACCTACTCGTGTCACGCGACGTCATTGGACGCGGAAACATCTAATGACTTCAACTACAGAATGGACTATCTACGTAGAATAAAAAACTTATAAATTTCGTAATTACCTAAGAGTAGACAAGACTATAGAAATCAATTTAAGAAACGAACAAAACTTCCATAGCCCTCCATTGGGTGTTTTCACATTGCACGATATCGTAACGATATCGTCCACAATACCGTGATGATATCGTCACGATAATTTACATTGTTACCTTTTTTTTTGAGTTCCGTGGCATAGGGCCGCGGCCGCTCTTACGTCCGTTGCCGGGCGTCTCTGGTTACAGGCAGAACGTATTTCCAGTGGCGCCCGGCGGTACATTGTTACCTTAAAGTTACTGCTGTTACTTACGATATCGTCACGATATTATGGGAGATTTATGGCAATATTATGTTGATATTAATTCAATATTATGACGTATCTAAACATACAGTCATAATAATAATTATAACAACCAGTAATTGTAGGCATGTTACAGGGTTCTGGCTGTAGGAAATTAGGTCCGGATTACAACATGGTGACTGATTTAAAAAAAAATTGGAACATCCACACAGTATAAAATAATATTAATATACATATAGTAATTAATACATAGGCAGTTGAGTGACCCACAACTATTAAAAATAAAGTCACACGTATTTAGGCTGTATAAATAAGATACGCGTCACGTGATTAAGTTATTAAAAATAACTAAACGTCTTAAAATATTGTAATACCCTCATTTCTATTTTCAAACGGAATAGTCAAGAACATTGAACCGGATGTCAGTTTCGGTTGGAATTTCGAACGCGACGGTTGTTTAACAGTGATTATGACTTAGTTAATATTAGTACTATACCTATTTTAATCCCCTTTTGCTAACTCAACTCTTCTGTTTGGTGGTGGGGACATGTGGGAACGATGAAAACCAAAAAAAGTTACTTGAGCGCGTCGGATTTTCATAGTGGGTATTCAGTGAACACACAGAGGCTCCAATTTCTTTATCTGATGATTTGGAATTGACGGAACTTCGCCACGAAAAAAAATTAACGAGACTCATCAAAACTATCGTCAAATCTTTGATCAGTGTGGCTGGTGAGATTATGATGAATCTGACGCGCTCTGGTAACTCCCGAAATTCCAATTTCCCGAATTTTTTAATGTCAAAAAAGTCGTAGTCCGTAGGAGCAAGGTCTGGCGAGTACGGAGGATGACGTAAGGCACCTCCTGTAGGGTTACAACATATGATTTTTTATAACTATAGATGTGTTACCTTCATATAAACTGACACTCAAAATCTATTCCCACGAAACGAACTAATTTGTACTGGGTTTACCTTTTAAATATAGAATATACTCGTAATTGATTACAATTACAACGGTTTCTCGTGCGATGTGAGGTCTCGAGTTCTCGTGGAGCAATACTGGTGAAGATCGGTTCAAAAGTCTGGGCCGTTCCAATGAGTCAATATTGCAGCTACTACCTGGTTAGTTTGACTCGGATCGGCTAACACCATATCTTACAATTCAGAGCTATTTTTGTTCTGAAGAGCTCTTCAACCTGATCCTACCCTCTCCCTTCCGATCCAGAACAACGCGTGCCGGGCAGAGATGCCACTCTCACTGGCGAAAACATATTCGCGATAGTGACCGTACGATAGTGGCCTCGAACACCCTGCCTGCGTACGTGTTTCCTCCCACATATAACCCAGGGTTATATGTGGGAGGAAACACGTACGCAGGCAGCATCGGGTGTGAAAAACACATCACTAGTTCGTCAAGTTGAGGGCCACCCTCTATAGTATTGTGTACTTACTGTGAGAGACGCCCCCAATCGCTAGACGTCACCGTCGTCGCGACTTACCATCAGACATGCGGCATCAATTTGGCGTACTTAATATAAAAAAAGCAATGCACCTGTGTGGGCGGTCTTCCACGTGGTTCGCTCTCCAAGTCAAAGTTTCCATTACGAAAGCGTTTAAACCAAAAACGCACAGTGCATTAATTAGCAGTCTTCTCTCCAAACGCAGCGTTGATATTGCGAGCGGGTTCTGCCACGTTAGAACAGTTATTGACAGTTTCTTTTCCCACTGGCTTTGCCTATTCAGGTACCTTGCAGTAAAAGTTAATAAAGAGGCAATAATAACACTATAATTCACTTTCATAAGTATTACTTTGTGACCGACATGAATATAGTTGTTTTGATTTTAAAACGAATAAGTAGTTGGGTAAGTAGTTTATTACCATATGTCTTAAGATGGAAAGACTGCCAGACCTAACAACATAGCCACGTTATTTGGCAATCCTTATTCTCTGCGCCAGAAAGTATTTACATATTAGGCACAATTAATGTTGTTAATATTCTTTTACTTTCGTCTAATTATTTTTAGACATTAATTATTACAAGGAGTAGTTGCGTGCTGAATAATATTATTTTTATAAAACAACGTTATATTCCTTTTGCGTGTACTTACTAAATGGCGATACCAATCGCATGCATGCTTAAGAAAATAATTAAAAGTAATAGTTATTCATATAAATAAAATATAGGTAAGCTGGCAACACAAGGTCGGATTGACAAAGGGTTCAAAAGAATCGATGCCGATGTCCAATCAAAGGAATGCATTAAGCAAGTGTTTACAAGTAATCAGTATTTATTTAACTGTTTCGCGCAGAACGTGTTTTCAGTTCGGCCATGTGAGCTTGTAATGTTGATAAGATCTAAAAAATCTAGCGAAAGACAAATGCATAACATCTACCGAATACCCTCCCTCCAAAGCTATTTATTTAGCTTGCCTAATAAACTTTATAATAGAAATCCTAATTATCCTCAAATCATGATAGCTGATAACGAAACCCATCCAATCCCTCCTATTACAATACATGGGGCTTCGCCTAGAAGGACGCCTAGGCCTTCTCCTAGGCCATCCCCTATGCCGTCACCTAGACCTTCGCCTAGACCCCGGAAGCCGGCAAGAGTTTTGATTTCGACAGATATTATGAAAAAGGATATTGATATAGAAAATGATATGGAGGTAATTCTTTTTCACTTACGTAATATATTTCCATTATCTCGTCCCCTTTTTTTGTGCAGTTTTTACAGCTTATTACGCGCCGTCAGCCATTTTCAGATGTCAGTTTCGGAACAACGTAGAATGCAAACTAATTTACACTGCAGCGAAAAAAGTGCATTGCTCTCCTCTTTGGCACTTTCCAAATCCATTTATAATGTTTGTTTCCTTGAAGTGATGACAGAAACGTTATCAATCCACTTCTTTGGTGGTCCCACATAATAAGACAGTTGGTAGGAACCTAAAATTAACTACTAATTTTGTAGAGGTGTGGAAAATTTTTAAAAAGAAGTGCAAATATTTTATAATCATGTCATTTAACATTTCTCAAGCTTGACTTGAATTAACTACTTAGAGGTATTCGACTGCGGTCTTGTTAACTTTAGTAGTTGGACGGAGCATTCCATATTTTCCGTGAAACGACTGCTATCTGACCTCCACAAGTCATTGAGGATACCTTTTGCAGTCTGTAATTTACTGAATACCAATTGTTTCAGGACACACGCAAGAAACTGGACACGTCTCTCGTGGAGCACACTAGTGTGATGCGAGGAGCCATCCCTGTCTTGCCGATAGTACTCGCGTACTTCTGTTTATTCTGCAATATCATTGTTCCTGGACTTGGTGAGCTTTACTATTAGTTTAACCCGATTGCCCAAGTAAAGATGGATGGAATGTGTGAAAGAGGATATGACAAGGAATGCAGTGACTGAGGAAATGACGTTTGACAGGGATTTGTGGAGGATAAAGACATGCTGTGATTCATCGAACAAAGAATTTCGGAATAGTAACCTGGACCCATTGTGCTGACCTCAAATAATTGAGATAGATAATGATTACCCTGTAGGCCTCTGTAATCCTAACAACTGGGGGCCAAGGCTGCTATTTTAACTACCTATTGCTATTCTACTATGATTCTATTGCTATTATTAGTTAAAACCCTTATTAGTTAAAGATGCTCTGTTTATAGCCAAAAGAGCTCAAGAGAATCTTCTGTCTCTGTCAGATGTTCAAGAGATTGTGTCCCTTTCTTTTATTACAATCAGTACCTATTTAAAACCTCTGGAAACATAATGAATAAGACCGATTTTAACGGTATTTTAAACCTCTGAAAACACATTATTAATAAGACTAAATATATCTTATAACATCTATGTGAAATATTAGTAGATTATTAGAAGAAGAAGCCTCTTAAGGAAGTGTCTTTAAGCCGCTCGAAACTAATCAGTACATTTCCAGTATTTATAATTCTAAACCTATTTTGTTCCAGGTACAATATTCAGTGGTATGTTCTGCCTCTGTTTCGGTATACCCAGGTTCGGGGTACACGACGGTGCAAAATATAGACTCGGTAAGTTTTTCAGCTTCTCGTTGCCCCATTGGGCTTTTTCACATTGCACAATAACGACACACGATATCGTCACGATTATTTACATTCTTACCTCAAAGTTACTGCTGGTACAAGTTCGTTTATTGGATCATGTAAAAACGTCTGGTCGGATGGTGATCAAATCGAATGGTGGATAAATTATGGTGGATAAACTATGATCCCACAGACATCATAATCATTTCACTCAGGCCTCCAGACCACCAGGGTACTCACCAGGGTACTGGTGATGGTTATGTTATAATCTATGTTCGTTTCACAATCGAAGACTCAGACTGGCCTGCTGGTAGAGATTCCTTTAGGAATAAGTAGTGCTCACTGTTCTCTTTGTATTCTTCTTATTGTTTTACTTTATTTCATAATTGTGTATTTTAACACACAGAGGTATTGTACATAAAAAAATAAATAAATCAAAATAAAATACAATCTACATCACACCTTTCTTCAGGCGTCTATCATTGCATTTCCTCGTATGACAACTGCTAATAGCACCACACCAATTTTCCTTATTCTGAATGCAAATCACTCCAAAGAGGTTCATTATCCAAGCCACCGACAATTATAACATTTTGTCCCAATAACCAACTATTCAAAGCAAGAGAAGGTTTGTCCTATGTCCAAGCCTTCTCCGAGCCACGTTTGAAAAATCACCTCTGCACAGTATCCTAATTTTGTTTAAATTGCCTTTAATTTCAGGTTCGTTCGTAATAAACCTGTTAGTGGGTTGCGGACAACTGTTCACGGTACTGTTCTGTCTGGTGGGGTGGGGCTGGTCCATCTGGTGGGGAGTCATCATGGTCAAGACTTCACGTGAGTTCACTTCACAACAATATATCTCACAAGTCCCATGTTTGGGCGCCAATGTCTATTGAAGGCCCACATTTGCGCGCCAATGTAATTAAAGTCCCACGTTGGGCGCCAATATTTATAGAAGTTCCATGTTTGAGCGCCAATATTCATTGAAGTCCAACTACTAACGTTAATTTTTGTTGTATATCCAAGTGTAGTTATAGATATTAATGTTTTTGAAAATGGTTAAATAGCTGGATGTTTGTTACTCAATTATTTGTACACCGTTGAACAAATTGAAATGAAAATTAGTACATAGATAGTCCATTTTCTGGATGACATCATCGTGGGTTCGAATTCCGAAAATTGTCATTATTATGTATTGTAGATGCTATTCGTGACCATTTCTTAAGACACTGAGACCCCTCCGTGCCTCGGAAAACACGTTAAGCCGTCGGTCCCGGTTGTCATACAAACATCTATGGCAGTCGTCAGGGGTAGTTGGAGCCCTAAATCAAAAATCCTCGCGGTCTAACTACAGAACTTCGATATCGCCCATGGGTTGTGAAGGTCAGATGGCAGCCGCTTCACGGAAAATATCGTAGTTCAGCCGAATCGCAGTTAGACTGGAAAGCCGACCCCAACTGAGTTGGGAAAAGGCTCGGTGAATGATGATGTAGATGCTATTATTCTTATAAAAGTAGTATTACAGTTCTGTTTACCTTTGTATGTCCAGTTATGTGTGAATAAAAATACTCCATCAACTTTTCAGGTAAATACCGTAAGCTAAAACGCGAGGTCGAAGCTGCAGAGGCTGAAGCAGCTCCTCCAGTAACCACGAACAACCACACACGCGCGTAACCACCGCCATCTTGGAATAACTAATAATAACAATAACGACAGATATCCGGTCGTTACTGTCATTTTGTAACAGTTATCGACCGTTACGGAATAACGACATTCTTACAACGATTAAGTTTTTTATTTATCTATCGTAAATAATTTTATCTGGGTTTATAATGCTCATGGAAAAACTATTACTTACTAATTAGTTAACTTAATATGATGTAGGTATACCCTGTTACAGGTATTTTTCTCATAAGATTCTTAAAACTTTGTAAATAAAAACTGTTTTTCAATAACTATGTAAATAACTTATCTAGAGACAACATTTATAATTTGGAAAATTATCTGCATAGATATAATTCTATGAAAATATTTAATTGATATTTCCAGTAAATTCGTACTTTAACATGTAAATAATAATAAAATATATAGTTTTTCGTCATTTTGACATTCTAAAGCGTAAAGAATTTATCTTATATTATTAAAATACGTACTTAAAAAATCTCAAAAGCAGTTATCTGCTGGTCAGAATAACCGTTATCGTTATAACGAGTTTTTTTCCAAACCATGCGAAGTTTTGTGACCGTACTGAAGGTCACTTTTAATAAATTATAGATAGCTATTAATTACATACATTATTAATTGTAGATATTAGGTAAGCGTAATCAATAATATTGGCCCCAAGTGCTTTTATAAATAGTATTATTAATATTATACAATTTAAATTACGGACGATTTTATATATCTATATGAATACAACAATCTTGTACAAATATTGTCAATCATTAAAGATATTTTACGTTTTTTTACTTTTTTCTGAATTGATAATATTTATGTAGCTATAATATCTTTAAATTGCCTGATGTTAAAGAGTATGAAGTGGATTGATTCAAAGTTATTGAGCTTCTTGCATTCCTATTAGTGGATACATACATTGTGAGCTATAAGCAGTGCAGGCGGCTCTACGTATGCTTTATACAGGTTGTCCCATAAGTCGACGTCAAGCCGAAACCAGGTGATAGGCCAATTTAGAGTAAACTACGAACGACATATACAGGGTGTCGACTTCAAGCCGAAATCAGAGGATAGGCAACGCTATAAGAATTATCAGAAAAAAAATCCAAGTCATGAATTTAAAACAAATATAGCTGTTCAAAAAATCGAGTAAATCTACGCTTTGTGACGATCTTTTCACTTCCGTTTCACATTCTATTCACGATGACATAACATCAAAAAAAATCCAAAAACCAAAAATTGTAGCCATTAACTCGTTTTTTTTAAACTTGGTCTCTTATAACTTGAACTGACCTGATTTCGGCTTGACGTCGTGGCGAGGCATGCGTGTTGCACGTGTGGGTGAGTCAGCGTATTTGTGGAAATGTAGACTCCCAATCGTGTGTGATGCATGAGTTGTTAGACTTCTCGGTATCTGCCTTTACATGTACTATTCCTTCTTACAGATGTCACTATGTATTAAATTGAAATTAACCGTTGCCAACACACTATAATTTTGCGCGATAGTAATTTATTTAATAATTATCGAAATACTCTGTTAAAAAAGACGTTTTAACAAATGCACGTTTCGGACAACGAATAAAACGTTGTCAATAACGAAATAACGATTAACTTATATAGTTCATTCCGTTATCAAAATCGTCCATGTAAACTTTTAATAAGCGAAAGAAACTTTTGTATATGACCAAACTTATAAAACTTAGCGTTAGAGTGAAATAACTACTAACAACGATATTATTTTAACATTTATTATTAAATAACGCGTTATTTTAACCATTATCTTTTGAAAATAACAGAATTAGCATTTAAGACCGAGCCGATTGATATTTTTTTCTTTAACATCTTTTAAATGAACTGTTGTGGAAGTCTAGAACAGAGACAGACATGTCTTTGTGCGATTGTATGTTATCATGTAAGAAAAAAATATCCTCCTCTAGTGAGTGATATAACTCGGCTTCCATGTTTTAATTGTTGTTTATGTATAAATATATTAAATTATAATATAATATAACTTTAATTGTGCGAATATATTTTTAGTGTTGTGCAATGTAGAAATTATACAAACAATGTCTTTGCGGTCTCACGAAATGAGGTGATTTTAAAAGATATTATTTTTTAAATTAAAACTTTTATTATAAGCCGCGTAAGATGACATGGGATTAGCGGCCATTTTGGTGACATCATAGTGACGTAGATTACTCTACAACACTCTTTTGTTATTCTTGCTTTTCAGAGAAGAGGTAATTGTGACATTGGGCGTGGCTTATACAACATAAATCCTCCTAATTTAGAAATATTAAGAAAAGCTCTAATTAATAAGAAAGTCTTACAGTCATTCCGGGTAACTTTAGACCACTTATATAATATTGGACCACACCTTAATAAAACAGTTTTCATTTTTTTATTTCTATACCTTTTTTTTTAATGTCGCGGCCAGCTTACGTCCGTTGCCGGGCGTCTCTGGTTCACACGCAGAAGGCATTTCCAGTGGCGCCCGGCGGGTATTTCAATACCTAACATAAGTTTGGTAAATCCGTGTATCCGACCATAAACTTATGGATACAAAGAAAAAAGACTATTGCACTGTTAAACTGTAATACCTAAATGTACCAACTTCAAAATTTGCAATTATATAATGACCACTTTGACTGCTTCGGTGGCGTGGTCGGTAGTGCATCGGCTTTCGACGCCGGAGTCTCGGGTTCGATTCCCGGTCGGGACAAACTTTGTGTGATGACATATGCGTTTGTACCGAAGTCTGGGTGTTTTCTATGTATAATATGTATGTATTTACAAAAAAAAAATGTACATAAGTATTTATATCAGTTTATCTAGTACTCATATCACAAGCTCTGCTTAGTTTGAGACTAGATGGCGTTGTGTGAATTGTCCTAATATATTTATTTATTTATTTATTTATTATGTATATTGATTTAATGATAATGTAATTTAATATTTGTATGTTCGATTTATGGGTTGGAAACCTGAAATATTTTTTTTTATATTGACAGTTACGTAATGTCACGTGTCAAAAAAAAAGAACATTTGAATCTTTCCCGCCTTGCAGCTGACTGATAAAAAAGTACCTACATTATTCAATAATTTGCCGATTCCACAAAAATATCACACTTCCACTTGCCCAACCACCAAAGTACAAATTTTCACATTGACAATAGTTTAACTTGGTTCAAACGTAACGACTTGATAATCATAATAATAATTGTATTGTATGAACATTGACACTGACGCCTACGAGTATGCCGCATGCCGGCCAGATCCAGACTATTCCAGACACGGTGGAAAAACGCTTGACAGTAAAAACGCAACCCCAAACCGGTTAAATATTTGCTAAGCATATAGGTATTTTCTGACATTTTTTCGCTGATGGGTTTCACAAAAACCTTGGGTATAGTGATAGTATTTTTTCTGGAATAAGTAGGATTTAAGGGTTAAGTTTTATATACTTATATTATTAAATGTAAACCGTAGAGAAGTGAGGTTAAGTCCCTAGTATGTATTTCTACAATGCACATGCTTTAAAACGAGCCGTTATGAGATCTATTTTCATATTAGATATAGGTTTTATTGGTTAGTAGGTAGCTAGGTAGGTAAATAGGACCATTACTAAATGGGCGTTTTCAAAAATCGCACGATATTGTGACGATATCCTCACGATAATCTATATATTCAATACGACAATTTGTCTGTCTGTCTGTCTGTCCGTCCTTCGCGTTTTTCAATTTACATATATTTGCAAGAAATATAAAAAAATATATATTTTTTTATTTTTTTTTGTGATACAAAGTTCGCCGTGATAACTAGTTTACACTTTATTTACTTACCTTAAAGTTACTGTTGCTACTTACGATATCGTGTTCGAGGGTTCCGTACCAAAACGGCAAAAAAAATCACGTTTTTTGTATGGGAGCCCCCTTGAATCTATATATTTAATACGACAATTTGTCTGTCTGTCTGTCCGTCCGTCGCGTTTTTCAATTGACATACATTTGCATGAAATATTAAAATATTTTTTTTTTGAAGCGATGCTAAGTTCGTCGGTATAACTAGTATGTATTATATTATGTTTTTTAAAAATACATCATCTGTGAAAATTTCAACTTTCTAACAATCGCGGTTCATGAGATACAGCGCAAGATAGATGGACGGACAGCGAAGTCTCAGTAACAGGGTTCACGTTTTACCCTTTGAAGTCGAATGGGAGGTTGAAGGTAATGTCTAAATCTCAGAAGGTATAAAAACAAACATTACCTTCAACCTCCCATTCGAATGTTTCTTGTGATACAGCAGTAGGCTATAGCTGTTTCCCGGAATGCCAGATTACTGAGATTCTACAGCCGTATTGAGTTTATAGCTAATAATATTTATATCTAATATAAATCTTAATATATGTAAGCAATTTTAATTATTATATTAATAAATAATGAACAATTAGGTATTTATGGGAACGTTCTTCCAGTACAACTTACGTTATTGACTAATTTTTAATGTTGTTAAGTTTATTTTATACAATAATTATTAATTATAATTGCTTGTACAAGAAATAATCAATAAAAACCTATTATTAATTTCTTTTATTCGTTTCATTTTAGAAGAAATGACTGTGGTGCATGTTTTGGAACGAAGTTCTCTAACACGGCTTACGGGTAGTGAGATTTAGTAGAAATCGTCACGTTACGCTTATCAGTGGTTCCCAACCGGTGAAGCGCAGAAGTCAAAACATGGTCTGCTTTTTGAAATATAGCGTCGGCGTCGTTAGTACAATGAAAAATAAGCCAAACCCAGGTTGGGTTGCCTTAGGGCCCCCCGACCGCACTATTGTTTTTCTCAATAAACGTAGGTATAAAATTACTATTTCCTATTCTGTGACGTAGGTAAATATTTAATAATTAGTACTTACCTACCTATTGTTTTATTTTCAGGTAAAAAGGGATTTACACATAGGTATTTAGTGTAACGCCATTACCCCGAATGGATCAGCAGACGTTATGACAGATACCTATAGGTATACCATTTTGCACGTTATTAAGTTTGTGGTTTAGAAGCCGCGTACGATGTGAGTGGGATAGAACCTTGTCACACACAGTTCACAATAACCGCTTCGTGACGTCATCAGGCGCTGAAGAGTAACTACTGATAATAAAATAGTACCTACTGTAAGCTAATCTACTATGACGTCACCAACATGGCCGCCAATCCCATTGTCAACTTATACACAGCTTCATGAGTTGATCGACAAGGGCCAAGCGACTACTACACACACGCTAAAGCCCATATAAGTAATGATTTTTATGGGATTTTTCTAATAAACATAGATGAAACGTATGATAATAAAAACTGAAGAAAAACATAATAAACGCCATCTAGTCGTCAGTTTTAGCAGCCACATTTACTTTTATTGCTACTAGGTGTCGCTTTTGATTTATATCCAAGCTTCCTTAAAGCGTTGTTCAGACTACGCTATATAATATATAGCATCATAGCGTATAGCAAATAATATCGCATACCATACATTTTACTATGAACACGTTTTCACCACGCTATACTATATAATAGCTTGCTATGTGCTATATAGTGCCAACCAAGTTGATGCTTTATTCTAACGTGCGTAAACGGCTCAAGAGAGACATACATACCTTTAACTAGTATTTGACTTCTTTTGTGAATAACAGAGATTCATAATTTTTAAGTTCACTTGGTCCACACATGGTCACGTACTGCCCTTGTCTTCTTTTTATTGTTGTAACAGAATCATTGTATTTACTGGCGAATAAAAAGAGTGGCCGTGAGTTTTTCTTGCCATGTTCTTTCCTCACAGGCTCTACCTATTGCCTTGCGAATCTGGCGGTAAATGTAAATGTAGAAGCATTTTCTTTTTTGACGTTCATAAGTGTTACTTTGTGACCTACATGAATAAAGATATTTTGATTTTGATTTTGATAAATGCTACGAAGGGAGGTTGTAGCATTAAGCCTTGGTCACACGGTATTGTACTGCAGGATTAAGGTTGAAGCATACAATAATACTGCACTACAACGGCATCGCTCCAACCCAGCAGTTAATTTGTGTTCAAACGCAAGCTCAACTTTCTTCTTCTTCTTCTTCTTCTTCTTCTTTTAAACACGTGGCTCCATCGATATTGATCGATGATTCGCCAATGTCAAGGTAATGCTTGATTAGTTGATAGTCCCGCACAGAAGAACTAGTTATTCCTAACTAGCTCTAGGTGCAGGACAAGAAACGTTGTTCGGTATGTGAGTATCTGGGAACCCGTTTTTTGCGGAGCGCCAGAGGTAACCTAAAAAGGCACCAGCCATGCGCTCAGCAAAAATCGAACTCAAGCTCAACTTTGATCCTGCAAAAAACCGTAAACGCAGTACGTCGCAACAAGGCACAGCTTAGCTAGTATAAGTTGGCACGTGGCGAAAAATGGAACTAATATAATTGTATGGAGTTTGTTTTGAATTCTTGTTTTTACGTTTTTCAATGTAATGTGGCACCCCCATTGGAATGCCAACTTACATATTTGACAACCTGTAAGGATATATGAGAGCAGTCGCCTGTAGTAAACCTTTGAGTTAGCAAACTGACTCAGGGGTAAATGCAGATAATATTTCTAACCATAATAAAATCCATGTAATTGACACACGTCTGGTGAATAAATAACTAAACAAACTTACAAATTTTCATTATTTATAGACATTAATCGCATTTATTTTATGTCAATTTATTTCTATTTTATGAATTGATTTCATATTACATAATAATAGCTAAAAACTATTACATAAGGCAAAAATATATTATTTCACAATGACTAAACCGTGACTGCGACTAAACGCAAGTGCAGCCTTACAAATTTTCACAGGGCAAGACTTTCCATTAAAATGTTTCTTTTTTTAAATAAATATTTAAGCTAAGCTAAAAAAATCATCACTATTATTTAAATTAAATAAAAAATGATCCTTTAAAATGTCTAATTACAAAAATAAAAAAAAATCTATGACCATAGAACCGCGTACATCTATGGTACATTGTACTTAAATATCACCATTTAGCTAAATAGGGGGATAAAATTATTTAAAAAAAATTCTTTGGTAAACCTATACCATAAATAATATTAAGCCATACTTTATAATGTTTGAACTTAATCATGGTAGTTTGTTATGTGACTTGGACAACACCTTTTCCATAATATAAATGGTATTTTGACAGCTCTGTTTTATATTAAATAAGCTAAGGTCAGAGAATCGTTTTCTTTAATAAACTTCCGATCATAAAAATTGCCGTTGCTCATATTCTAATCAAGCAGGACTATAGAAGAATCTTGTCACATAAAAACTACCGAATGCAATTTGATTCTAAACTTGCTATAAAGGACTTTTCGAGTTTGTCCATTATAGCAAGTTTAGAATCAAATTGCAAGGCGTTGTGAGCCATTCTATTTCGCAATGTTTTTGTTTTATTTATTTATCATTGTACAAATCAATACTGATTGTTTGCAGTCGGTCAAGTTTAGAATCAAACACTTATGTAGCGTAATACTAAAATATTAATAAATATAGGAAACAATATTCTGAGTATTATTCGCTTATACAATGAGTTATTATTACTCCGTATAAAGCAGCATCCATAACTATTATAAGTCTCGCACGATGACAGTGGAATAGAAACGTGTCACAATAACCGCTTCATGACGTCGTCCATCGCAAAAAAGTACTGATAAAAAATAATCGTGCGGATAAAGAAGCGGACCATATTTTGGTTTCTGCGGACCACCGGTTGGGAACCACTGATAAGTGTAACGTGACGATTTCTACTAACTCGCACTACTCGTAAGCCGCGTTAGAGAACTTCGCTCCAAAAATATCAGTACTTTTAGCGTCGAATTACGACACGAAGTGATTATTGTGACAAGGTTCCATCCCACTGTCATCGTGCGCGGCTTTTATGAAAACGTGCGTTTTTGCTGCGGTTTACATAAATCCGTTGCAGCGTAATAGTCAAAATGCACTGAATTGACAGCGACGCGACAATCTTATTTAATAACAAGACATTATAAACTTTAATACAACATGTTAAGATTTAGAAACGCTTTACAAGGCTACGTAAAAGTTTAAAATGTTGTTATTAAATCTTATCGTCTCGTCGCTGCCACTTCCGTTATGCAAGTCTCGTAGTACTAGTATGACGTCACATTTGCATACAACTTGTGACGTCATACTTGCAAGACTTGCATAATGGAATAGCGCCTTGTATACAGCGCTAGTTTACCAAATTGGATATTCTCGCGACCAAAACGTAGCAAGCGCCCGTGGATTTCAAAGCGCTTACGCGTTTCTTTTAACTAGTGCAACAGTATGTCTCCTAATGCTAGTTATCTATGGAGAGAAGTTTGACGTCTTCTTTATACGTAGCAATAATTAACCCAATGGCCGCATATTAAATTAAATCCTAAGTTACTTACACACTTGCGACTTTGCGACTTTGCGACTTGTCGCATTGAGAGAAAAAATATTTTGAATATATTGTGCTCTTTGATTATTTTTTCTGAAATTCAGTTATCAATAAAAAAATATATGGACGTCTTTCCGGTTTTACAACGAGTTAGTTGTAGTTCAATTATTCGTATATAGTATTTGCCCATATTTGATAGCTTTTAATACATAAAACTCGAATCAAGCTTTAGTTATCTTTCAAGAGAAAGGACTACTAAGACCACACCCGAAACTAACGAAATTGCAATTTATCTTTTAACAACCTCTAATCTTCCCAATTGTTTGGGTCAAAAGTAAATTAAAATCTTACAGGATATAGAAAAACTAAACTAACAATAACCTTTAGACTTAATTGATATGTGATTTTTTACAATTTCTCTGGACGTATAAATGTATGAAAATAAACACGGGTATTCATTACTTTATAATATTTAATCAAACAATCTCGGTATGTAATTTAATTATATACGTATGTAAAATAAACTAAATAAAACAATTTTAAAAATGTTGCGACAAAACGCAAAGTCGACTAATCCCAAGTGTGTAAGTAACCTTATCCGTAAAAATCAATTTATTCGTAATAGTTACATTATTATGCCAAAATTTATAATATTAAATAATAATTTAAGTTTCAATACAATTTGAATAATTTTGATATTACTTTCGAGTTTCTTTACGCATTTTATGTTAATTAAGTTCTAATGGACCTTTTTTTACCAAAAAAAAACATATTTTACAAGAATGACATTGTCAATTTTTTTTATATTTTTCTTGAATGGTAAAAATCATCAAATTTCTGTTTTTATACTGGTATTGTCGATTACACGGCTACACTTTATTGCAAACCGCATATTCAATAAAGAGGGGGGAGGGAGCTAAAGAGTAGCAGCTATGTTATAAATAAAGTGAAATAAGATTTTATCTTTCACAGATAGACAGACATGATAACAATTTTAATATTTAAACATAGTAGCAGTTTAAAGCTGCGTGGGAGACAGCGACACACTGGTCCCACGTCTTACGACGTCTGACGTTGACGTTATCTACACGTGTGTGACAGCGTCGTACGCGTGGGACAGCATGGGGACACGCGAGTCTGGCGCGGGGACGAGAGACAGCGTGGTGAGTGACCAGAGTGTTCGTTGTCATACACATTGTATAGGCCAGATCCTGTTCAGATGTCATAATGCGTGGTGCATGTCGCATGTGAAGGGTGAGTTTGCCTGTCCCTTTATAGTTCATTAGGCCATAACATGCAAGCAAAAATTACCCTTAAATATTTCACAATCATAACATACATAGCATCACGCATTTTTCCCCGAAGGGGTAGGCAGAGGTGTGCAAACACACCCACATCTCACCAGCTATGTTAGGTCCCATGTAATAGGGGGCGAGCCTATTGCCATTTACCGGGCACAATTCCAGACTCTGGAATAATTATCTGGGTAAAATTCTAAAGAGAATTATACATTATCCACCAGACCCGGGAATCGAACCCGAGACCTCGAGTGTGGCAGTCCGTACATAGTATCATTGTGCCACCAAGGTAGTCACAATAAATCAAAGTCGCTTCAGCTCGCTTCTCGCTTCTTGCAAGTGAATGCCGGGGTACCGCAGGGGTCCGTACTATCACCAACTCTCTTTCTTCTGCATATCAATGATATGCTATCCCTCGGGAACATTCATTGCTATGCAGATGACAGCACACTGCACGGGAGTTACTCGGTTCGTCCGACGGCGGGGCGATCTGAGATTGAGGAGGAGAGACGACGACTCGTGGCTGATCTCGACCGTAACCTCGACAGTATCTCTCAATGGGGTACCGAGAACCAGGTCGAGTTCAATGCCCGCAAAACACAGGCGTGTGCATTTACTGCGAAGAAATCCCCTTTCCTTCCCTTACCCTCTCTTCAGAATGCATTATTACCAATGAAGGACAACCTTGATATCCTTGGCATAGACGTTCGTCGAGAGCTCAATAATAAAAACTACATCGAAAGATGTATAGGGCTAGCTTCGCGGAAACTAGGAATACTGAATAAGGTAAAGAGATTCTTTACACCGGACCAGAGGTGTCTGCTGTACAAGACGCAGATTAGACCCTGCGTCGAATACTGCTCTCACCTCTGGGACGGCTCCGCGAAGTATCTGCTGGACGCTCTCGACGCTATGCAGCGACGGGCTATCCGTATTATTGGTTGTCCGGAGGTAACGGGAAGCCTTGAGCCGCTAGTTCAGCGCCGAACAATAGCTTCCTTGGCCGCATTCTACCGTATTTACCACGGCGAGTGTTCTGAAGAGATCTTCAATCTGATCCCACCCTCTTCCTTCCGATCCCGAACGACTCGTGCCGGGCAGAGATGCCACCCCCACACAGTGGATAGCATGTTCGCGAGAAACGAACGTTTTAAACGTTCGTTTCTCTGCCGAACGATAGTGGCCTGGAACGCCCTGCCTGTGCACGTGTTTCCTCCCACATATAACCCTGGGTTCTTTAAGCGGAGCGTGAAGAGGCACATCAGTAGGTCGTCAAGTTGAGGGCCACTCTCAATAGTAATGTGTGCTGTGAGAGTGGCCCACAATCGCTAGACGTCGTCACGACTTACCACCAGGCGGGCGGCGTCAATTTGGCGAACCAAATATAAAAAAAAAAAAAAAAGCTGTCTGTCCGTCCCTTTGTATGTAGAATCTACGACCCTAAGTCGTGGCCTTGTAATCTTATTGTTTGATACAATATATGTATAAAATCGTACTAGAGTTTGATCATTTGGCTTTATCCCGAGGTTATCCAGGAAAGCCAAGTAATAAACCCCTCAACGTTACATATATCTTTAAAACTACGCAACGGATATTGATGCGGTTTTCACCAATGGATAGAGTGGTTCTCGAAGAAGGTCTGTGTGTGGGCATCCGCACCCAGACTCAGAACAAACCTTAATGCTCATTAAACAAAGTTTTTTTTTAGGTTAAAGGTCGATTCACACATATCAGTGATGCTTCAGTTCCGACACAGTAGGTTCAGTATCAGTGCAAAATATTACTGAATCACTGACACTGACATGTCAGAACGCGTTCAAAAAATATTTAAAAGAAAAATTTACGCTGATACTGAGCCGGTACTGTGTCTGAACTGAGGCGTCACTGATATGTGTTAATCGACCTTAAGGGAGTTGTCACTGGTTCGTGTCTAGACTAAGATCTTCGATTTCTTGCAATTTATATTGTGAAATATTTAAGAAAAATTTCAACGCCTTGAAAACAAATTTATGAACAGATAACCCTTTTTCGGCAATCGAGTAAAAATCGCTAACAAACTTCGATAGCACCGAAACTAATTCAATTCAATAATGATACCATTATCTACATATCATAAGATTGCAAAGTTTGTTTGTACATCACGTAAAAACTGATGGACAGATCTTGATGAAATTAGCCACGGAGATAGATAGAAATCCGGGCTAGATATTTGATTGCATGTTGTCATGGAAATTGAGAACAAGAAAACGTTAACACGACCAATCATCAAACTTTCATCAAAATTTGTTTAGCAGTGATTAAAAACATCGATTTTGGATTTTCCAAATAACTAAACAACACCAAATTTCAATAGCGCCATATTTGTTCAACATTAATATCGTTAACATTAAAAAAAAAATTTTTTTTTCGAACTACCCTCAATCAGATCTCAAACGTAATAAAATACACGTCAAAAATACACAACATCCGACTTCAAATTACCGAAATGGGACCAAATAATTGTCGGAATGGGACCACTTAGAAAGTAACAGCTTTAATTAAAAAAAAATCAAAGTCCAAAGATTGAAAAAAACAAAAACGATTTAAGAACCTTCTTTTTTGGAAGTCGGTCTAAAACCAACAAAAATCACCGAAATATTTGTCAATACAGAAGTAGATTTTCTACTTAAGGGTGAAAACACATATGAGGAAAAATACGCCGCGTATAATCAGTAGCGTACTGAACTGTACAAATAACAAATTATAGTTTTTACATATTAATATTATAAAGAGGAAAGATTTGATTGTTTAAATAGAATATGCATCGAAACTGCTGAACCGATATTGAAAATTCTTTCACTAATATGTAGCTACATTATCCCCGAGTGCTATAGGCCACTTTTTATTTCGGTAATGTGTTCCCGTGGGAATACTAAATCCCGCCTAGTAAAATATAAACAAATATATATTTTGTTTGTAAATACATTCACAAATATAATTATGCGGATCACGCAAATATTTCGTTCCGAACCGGGAATCGAACTACGACAAAGCCGTGAAAATAATTGACTACAAAAAAAATATGACTAAAAAAAATTTTAAGTCCGATATTTTTTATAAGACGTATTTTCCATTACATGTGTTATCGCTTAAATGATAAAAGTGTATATGTATATTATAAATAAGTGTACAAAGTGTATATTTACTGCAGTATACAATTGTTTTTACGTTGTATTTCTACTTGTGATAAGTTACGTTCTATTGCGTCGTCATCCGCGATCCTGAAAAAAAAACCAGTAATTAATATAGTATTAAAATACACGTCAAATGTTGACACAAAAACCGACTTCAAATTACCGAAATGGGACCAAATAATTTTCAGAGTGGGACCAAATAATTTTCAGAGTGGGACCAAATAATTTTCAGAGTGGGACCAAATAATTTTCAGAGTGGGACCAAATAATTTTCAGAGTGGGACCAAATAATTTTCAGAGTGGGACCAAATAATTTTCAGAGTGGGACCAAATAATTTTCAGAGTTGGACCAAATAATTTTCAGAGTGGGACCAAATAATTTTCAGAGTGGGACCAAATAATTTTCAGAGTGGGACCAAATAATTTTCAGAGTGGGACCAAATAATTTTCAGAGTGGGACCAAATAATTTTCAGAGTTGGACCAAATAATTTTCAGAGTGGGACCAAATAATTTTCAGAGTGGGACCAAATAATTTTCAGAGTGGAACCAAATTGAAATGAGACCACTTAGGAATTAAACACTAGCTTTCAATTAAAAAATAGGGTTCTGTAGTTAAATGTAATAGGCTCTATAACTCCTGAACGAATATAGTTGTTTGTGATCATTAAAATCATCATCATCATCATCATCAAATTTTAAATCGGTTCCCCCTGTCCAAAGATATGAGGTAATCTTCCTTTTTTTGGAAGTCGGTTAGAAATCGCTTTCGACGCTATGTATGCTTAGATCTTTAGAACTAAGCAACGGATTTTGGTGTGGTTTTCACCAATGGATAGTGTGGTTCTCGAGGAAGGTTTTGAGTATATAATTTGTCAAGCGGGAGAAGCCGCGAGCGTCTGCTAGTTAGTTATAATACAAACACAACACACAGTTCACGAGGGATAAGCGGAGCTTTGCATTTTTTTTGCATTTTTCAAGTAATATTTCAAGTCGGTACTGTTATCGAAACTTGAAGTCAAAATAATTTTTGTTGTAAAAAATTTTCCTCCGTGTATAACCACTTACGCTCTTTCCTGTTCGTCCATTTCCTGTACGAGTCTGTCCCTCTCGTTGACTGCAGATAATAGTTCCTGAAACAATCAATTATATTTCCTTTATTTACCGCATTAACATAATATGTGACATCACCGAAAATGTCCTGGACATCGACGAAAAAGTTCTTTAACATTTAGCTAGAAATTCCAAAATTGGCTCGCGCGTGCAAGACATGCATCTGGTGGTTTCGGAGAAACGATTTTCGCAATCGGATGCTCCATCGAGGAATAATCACCGAAAAACCAGATTATTTCATGGTTGCCATGGAAACACGTGCGTCAACAATTAAAATATTTGTTTTTCATTCGATTAATTAATTATTCATGTTCGATACTGATTCTGATATGTAATGAGAACATTTGCTCCGCTCAACATTTGCAATTAGCAGCATGTATTGCATATCTAGTATTTTTATATCGTATTTATACGTCGCCGACAGCGAAACGACTTTATTAAAGTCGGTTTTGGATAATAGTTAAAATAATTCCTATAGGTAATGTATAAACACTTACTTATATTAACACCGCAATTTTTTTTTTTTTTGTCTGTAAAAAGTAGGTAATAATGTCAAAAAAAACAAAAAGTGACCAATATTTCTATAGTCATCATTCACCGAGCCTTTTCCCAACTCAGTTGGGGTCGGCTTTCCAGTCTAACTGCGATTCGGCTGAACTTAGATATTTTCCGTGAAGCGACTGCCATCTGACCTTCACAACCCATGGGCAATATCGAAGTTCTGTAGTTAGACCGCGAGGATTTTTGATTTAGGGCTCCAACTACCCCTAACGACTGCCATAGATGTCTGTATGACAACCGGGACCTACGGTTTAACGTGCTCTCCGAGGCACGGAGGTCTCAGTGTCTTAAGAAATGGTCACCCATCCTAAGACCGGTCTGAGTCGATGTTGCTTAACCTTTGCAATGTGTTAACATTGTCGGTTACCACTAGACCACGAGCCCCTCCAATATTTCTATAGTCTGCCTCAAGAAGTAGGTATAAGAAATTGTATCTTCAATACTTAAATTTGATACGAGAACGTTGTGGTATGTCAGAAGATGTGGTAACCACGGTGGGAAAAGGGATCATTAGATGGTTCTGACATGTAGAGAGGATGGATGACAGGAGACTGAAAATAGATATATGGAGCAAGTGTGAATTGACAAGCAAGTAAGGGTCGACCTAGGTGAACGTATTGTCACACAAATAGCAGATGTCTTAAATAAAGGCCAGGTTAAAGGTACCAGTAACCGGCGAGCATGTATGAAGATATTCAGCTGAAGAAGCGAAAGAAGTATGTCAGAATCGTAGCAGGTGGAAATTTGTGGTCTCTGACTACCCCACTGGGAAACAGGCGTGATTTTATGTATGTATGTACATAAGATCTTCCGAGACGTCCTCCAGGACTTTAATTATCTGTGCCACTAAGGTCACTAAGATCTGGCACGTAAGATTTTGTTGCCTTTCATCAACATTTCATCGCAAGGCTGCTATTTCTTATTAAATTCATTCGGCCATTTCGGACATAACCCATTATAAATGTGCCCGGTGACGGCAATAGGCTTACACCCTATTACGTAGGACTAAAAATACTGGCAAATGTGTGTGTGTGTGTGTGTGTGTGTGTGTACATAAAATTGAATTTTAGGAATGTTAAATGAAGTTCATTATTTGGTAACAGTGTCAACTAGTGAGTTGTGTCAAAATTGATGAAAAAATATTTATCAAAGAGGTTAGTTCCTTTACTGTTGGTAGATGGCTCTGAACCGACGGCCTAAGTCGCACATTTATATTTTTCTTATTTTTTATATAAATTCAAGAACGCCGCCCGCATTATGGTAAGCAGTAGCGACGTTTGTAGTTCTCATAGTACACAAAAATAGTACAGAAAAAGGCCCTCAACTTCACGACCTAGTGCTGTGCCTCTTCACACTCCGCTTAATGAACCTATGATCACATTTTTTCTATGAAATAGCTCGTGACATGTAAAGCATATAGATGGTCCAGCTGACCTGCAGCAGCAGCCTCTCCCGGCGCCTCTGGCCCGGCGTCTTCCTCCACTCGTCGACCTGGAGCGACAGACGCAGCTCGCGCGCCAGCAGCTCGCAGCGGCGACTCAGGTCCTCCTCCTGCTCCCTGTCACACACACATCAATATTTTAAACATTATAAATACTTTTGAACATTCTCACACAAATATGAATTTTATTAAAATTCTAAGGTTTCCCTTAAATTTGCCGTATATCATTACTTCCCAGAATTTGACCCTTAACAGCAACACTATCGTATGGTGTAATAATAAATATATAACATAGCATCACGCCTTTTTCCTCGAAGGGGTAGGCAGAGGTGTGCTAACACACCCACATCTCGCCAGCTATGTTAGGTCCCATGTAATAGGGGGCGAGCCGGGCACAAGTTCCAGACCCTGGGATAATTATCTGGGTAAAATTCTAAAGAGAATTATACATTATCCACCAGATCCGGGAATCGAACCAGAGACCTCGAGCGTGGCAGTCCGTACATAGTACCATTGTGGCACCGAGGTAGTAATAATAAAGAGTGTATTTTTTTTTCTAAATCAATGGGTTCGATTCCCAGCTAGGATTATAGACTTTAAAAAATCAAATGATGAGGTTTTAAGTTTCATCAAAATCGGGCTCGTGACTGCTTTGAGCATTTTTCGCTATTCCTTATAGTTTCGGATTTGACCATCCAAGCCCACTTGCAAAATTCATCCTATATATATTTTTGTATTTAAAAGCAATGAGTTTGCTTAAATTATTCTTAAAAGCTCAGTGGTCCAGAGCACTCGCCCTGTTAGGGAAAGGCCGTGGGTTCGAGTCCCGCCGATGACATCAGTTTTTGTGATCTATTTATAATTTCTTTCTTAATATAATTTCGTGTATAGGCAGAGGTACATTACAAGCTCACACTTTGCCAGTAATTTTGTTGGCGCGTTATAGGAGGCAATCCTATTGCCGTTACCGTGCATAGCAAATCCATAACCACTCTATAAGTACAACTAAAATCCCAACAGCCAGGACAGTTGTTACATACCACTAACTATAATCTCTGCTGTCCCAAGCTATTAACTAAACGCAAATACACAAACATACATATGGTCACGCCTCTTTCCCATGGGGGTAGGCAGAGACTATGGAATTCCACTTGCTACGATCCTGGCATACTTCTTTCGTCTTTCCACTTTCATAACTATCTTCATGCACGCTCTCCGGTGCTGGATACTCTTGACCTGGCCTTTGGTCAAAACATCTCCGATTTGGTCGAAGTACGTTAGCCTAGGTCGACCCTCACCTGCCTGTCCATTCACGCCCTTTCATCCATCCTATCTACGTGCCCGAAAGCTAAGCCCTAAGCATCCCTTTTTCTATCTTACTCACTACATCTTCTGACTCACCGCAACGTTCTCATATCACGCTGTTCCTAACTTTATCAACCAATAAACTAAACGCAAATATTACAGGTACATTTTGAAATTTTCGGTCCGCCTCTGATCCGGCTAATCTATAAAACAGCTGAACCGATTTTAACGGAACTTGCTGATAGCTGAAACTGTAAAGCTACCTTTCATGCATGGGAATCGGGAACTATTCCACGCGCAGTCTAACTAGTCAAAAAAATAAATAAATAATAAAACTTACAATATATTAAGTTGCATCTGTCGTCTGAGCAGTGCATTCTTCTTATTCACTAAGTTGAACCATTGAGACATGAGACGGTCTTCATCCTGGAATATTACAGTAAAATATATATATTTATATAATCCCACCCACTATCCAAAGGGGGTAACCTTTTTTAGCCAAGTCAAAGGTTTAATAAATATTTTGTTGAAATGTGTTCAAAAAAAAATTTGTTTTAAACTGTTTAAAACAGTCGAAAACATTTTGAAACATTTCGAAACATTTGGAAACCGTTTCACATGTTACTATTAACTCTAACTTCGGTATGTTCCCAAACGATTGGATGATGATATGTTTTGATATGACGATTCTGGCAATAAAGTGATTTGATTTAATTTGACCCCCACTGACGCGAACTGCCGGGCGTAGGTGTCCCCCAAAAAGGGAAGTAATTCAGCCCACCTATACCACGCTAGCGAGACTGGGCTGCTATAGGATGTAGTGAAGAGTTTTCCTTCTCTTGCAGTAGCAATATTAATATTTGCCAGAACCTTATTCGCTGGTCAGCAGGTGAGCCATTTGCAGGTGAGGTTAACAAATAAATGATACAGTGTTAATATTGTAGATAGGGTTCATAATAATATGAAGTAAGGAAGGATAGGGTTAAGTGTTACCGGATTTTTGGGAACTTGGACACAGGATAGAAACAATCTTCGCCACATTTTCTGAAAACATGCAAATATAATAAATATGACTAACATAGTTTTTTAATCATAAGAAGGTACGAAATCCAGTTCAAGACATTGCCTTTATTGAAATTATCAGCTACGAATAAATTGTGTACAGTAATGTTTCATGTATAAAACAATTGTTTCAACACGTTTTGTGTAAAAATCATTTTTTCTTAGACGTTTAATCAATACATTTTATGAGCGTTTAACAAACAAAATTTTATGTTATATGTACACAAATAATTGTTAGAACATATTTTATGTATGAAAACATTAGTTTTAATAAATTTAATAAACGAAAACAATTATATTAACATGTTTTACATACAAAACTATTGTTTTATATGAAAAAACAAATGTTTTTACATGTATTATGTACACAAAAACAATAGTGCTAACATGTTTTATGTATAAAACAAATGTTTTTAATATGTTTCATGTATAATATATCAGTGTGAATTACCTCAGTGTTATCAGCCGACTCCATGACCCTCCGCAACTGTTTCTCTAGTGCGGCAGCTCTCTCGTCTATGGCAGACTGTTCCTTCTCTAACGCCTCTAACTCACTCTGGATGTATGAGCCTGTTTCTTTCTCCTAAAAAAAGTTATATCTGAATGTCATAGGTATTTAAAAATAAAAGTTGTAAATAAATTAAAGGATATTAAAACAATATATTTTACTACCTAACATAATATGTAGTTGAGAGTTATGTATATGTATTGTGCATGAATAAATACGAGAGTTGGGTAATTTGCATGTGGCGGAATATTGCAAAGTAGTTAGATTTATTTAATTTAACTATGGACTTGTGAAAAGTAACGCCTGATAGTATTAACTTTATGTATATAAGCTATTTCGGTGATAGAGAGAGCCTAACTACCTGCCTTTATACTTTTATGCCACACAGTTCATAAAAAATACTCAGTCGCAGTCGATGTCGTATAAAAGCGACATAGCAACGTTCGATGCATATATGCAACACACGGTAAAAAAAACCAGTGTACTTTAGACCACACGACTAAATTCTAAATTGCTATGAGAGGAAAGGAGAAAATAAATGTGTGCTCGCACGTCTCTTTCTTGCTTCTTCAGTAATATACGAACGTATTCATTTTTGAACAAAACTCACTTGTACACACACCGCCGCCTTAGCAGGCGTTCCCCTCGCTCACATGATTATGACCTATAGGTCATAAGTTAGAAATAAAACAAATTGGCGTCTTGACAACTTACTAGACTAGATCTATAGTCCGGCAAGCTCGTGCGCGACCGTCCTGCGGGGTGACAGACGGTGGCGGGGACGAGGTACTAAAGATGTCAGCGGGTAGCGGGTGGTGCAGCGGGGAAGGGAAACGCGTGCATCTGCGCGTCAAATACGGCAGTCTCGGCCGCGCAGTCGAAGCGGCAACACGTGCTTGATATTCCGTACTACTTTGAGTTCGACGCACATGAGATTATGATCTCAGGATGAGTAAGGCTATCTCAAGACAAGTTAAGGAAGTTGTACATAAAGTGTACCAATTTTTTGTAAGGCGAAAAACGAGGACGAATATTATAATTCAGATCGAGTATTTGACGATGAAATGGACAGGTACGTTATTGTTTATTAACATAATCGATTATTATTGCTTTAACTTGGCAGAGTGCTCAAGCTATAATCTCGGAATCATGTCATTGTACGTGAAGTTGTTTATTATTTCTATAGTACATTTTTTGTCTTTTTAGATTCATAATTCAACTGGGTGAAAACGACGATGATGATGACGACGAAAGTTATGAAGAAGATCAAACAGAGAGTGAACATGAAAGTGATATGGAAATTGATTTATAATAAAACAATATATCATAATTTTAGTTTTCCTAATAATTTGTCCTCAAGCATAATAAAAAAATATAAACAATAAAAGTAGTTCTATCTTTTTATTTACTCCTATATTACGTCACAAGTAAGTACAACTTATCGCAAGATTTATCCTGGCACACTTCTCTTCGTGTGTAGCCGTGTACTAGAATGGCGCGCTACCTCGTCCCCGCCAACGTCTGTCACCCCGCGGGACGGTCGCGCACGAAATTGCCGGACTATAGTTGCGCGGCTATTGTCATACCCAAAAATGCCAACCTGCTCAGTTTTTGTTGCAAAAAAAGGTCAGGCATATCTAGTTTACAAAAAGATGGTATTACCTTCCATAGGTAAGTATTTTTAATCAAATGTTAATACAAATTTCTTTGTTTATAATAATCAAAGTCTCATTATTTCGGATTTTTCTATCAACACGAAGTCGGTCGTTTCATATAATTCGCAAATCAGTCAAACATGTCAAACGACTGACATGGGTGTTGCCATGGCAACAAATACACAGTTATAGTGTCTGTATCGGAGTGATGTACCAAGTTAGGTATCGATAAAATACCTTGAAAATGCAAAGAGGTGCAATATAAATTACTGGTTTGAATATTATTTAAATTGTGCGGATATAAATGTCCCATTTTCGTTTTACAAAAGCGAGCCGTTAGATCTATAGTATAAACTTGGCCCAGCCACATTCTAACTGTTGTATAATATAGACCGTTTTCATTCATAGACTTAGTTGAGTTAATTATTTCATTACTTTACTATTTTATTTTTATAAAATCGGTGTTGTACTCGTAGTGCCCTTGCCCTCATTTTATTCTCCATCGAGTTGATGCTACTATATCACTAGTGTTAACGAAAGTGACGAAAGTTCATTCAAATGTTTCTTTTTATGGGGTAGGTATTTATTATACATACAGAGTGTAATATTTATATGGGCAGCATGGAAAAGTCTGAAACTATAAGACATACAAAGATCTGTTCTTAGTAACCATGTAATCGATTGTAGTAAAAATAGAAAACTGAATTATGACATTAAGCATTATGATTTAAAAATAAACTGTATACATAACCGGTCAGGCTTTACCGAAAATAAAAATATTTGTGGAATGGTGTACAAGAGAGTTTTTTTCAAAAATGTTCCACCAAGTATCGACAGTCGAAAGTATAATTTTTTTACTCTCTCTCTCTATATCTCTCTCTCTGTACTGACTTATATCTCCTTCTCAACTTCCATTCCCCTAGCCCGATCACACTTTCCGCAACGCTCTCAACGCTTTACTTCAAAAAGGTTAATGGACGCGTTATTTATATTTATGTATATTAATATTTACTCCTGGTGCGCCCTCTTTGTCTATCGCAGTCAGTGTAGCGTAAATACAACACGGTAATATTTGTGACAACTAATACCGTGTTGCATTTATGCAACATCGACTGCGATTGCTAAATAGGGCGCATGGGTAGTGTTATTTATATGTGTACGTATGAATGTATGTATGTATGTATGTATGTAGTTACCTCAGGAGCGTCCTCTGTGTCAGGCGTGAGTCTGTCCACTAACGCAGAGAAGGACTGTAGCGCTCCACGACGTACTTCCTCGCCACTCTTCACGCTGTTACCTTCTGAACTCTGTCTGCCCTCTGTAACATACACAAATAACAACATTTCATATTTTTAAAGTACTTATACAATTATTTCATATAAAACTAGACCTAATATAAAGCAACCCATATTTTTATTTTCCAAAAAAAATAATTGAATTTGATTGCAGTTATTATGCTTGTGGCGTGTAGGCAAGCAACGAAGCACCACCTCTGACGTCATATATACGAGACGTCTAGATCTAGCGAGAAGGCGGTTCTAGTCCCTTCCACAAGTTTCTACCAGTTTCTACCTGCGCATACGCCATAATATCACACCTCCTTATAATTGAACTAGCCAATTAGGTATAAGCTATAAATTATAAGTCGTACAAGTCTTTTCTTTAAATTCACGCCCATTTAAACCTGTTTGTGTAAAGCCGGGGATATTGTTATGATATAAATACGAATACATTTCGATAGTCAAATATCACATACGGCTACTACAAGCGTTTCAATACCTACCAACAACCACTTCATGCTCACCAGATCTGTCAGGACTGACGGAGCTCTTCCTGGAGCCAGGAGTTGATGGTATGGAGTCAGCTCTCGACAGTAACGCGTCTAGTTGTTCCACACCACCGGCTGTGAAGGAAATATTATTAATATTAGCATAGATCCTACTAATATTATAAACGCGAAAGTTTGTGAGTATGTATGTATGGATGGATGTTTGTTACTCTTTCACGTAAAAACTACTGAATGGATTTTAATGAAACTTTACAATAATATAGCTTATATATTAGAATAACACATAGGCTACAATTTATAAAGATATTGTGTGAATTGTTCAAAATATGACGCGGCGCGACGGGAACGGGAAAAAATCCAAATTACCACGCGGACGAAGTCGCGGGCGACAATTAGTATATTTATATAGTGGTCACTTTCTACCTGCCAGACGATCTTTTGGTAAAGCGCTATAGATAATTTGGTAAGGATAAACACCCTCGTAAATATCCACAGCCCAAGGGCGCGGCCGTCCCTACGTCCATTGCCGAGCGCTTTAGGTGCGTCGCAAATAGTCGCCTGTCTTTATTTTTCTATATAATTAATGCTTTCGATTGTCGGCACTTGGTGAAACTTATGGTAATACATTTTGAAAAATTGAAAAAGTTAAAAAAATTACTTGTGTACTATTCCACAAATATTATACTTGTGGTATAATCAATTATTATATACGTACGTTTTTTTTTTTTTCAAAAATGTTTTTTTTTCAGTAGTGCTGCGTATTCGGCGGCAAGTATTACAAATTTTAATAGGTTATAATAATAATTCAACTGACCTGCAACAATTTCATCCATAACCGACTGTTTGCTGATGATCTCGACAGTTCCCGTCCGGGAATTGCGGGAAGGCGACAGTGGGGATGTCGGACTGGGAATATTACAAACAAATAGTTTGGTTAAATTATAACAACCAGGGAGTTTCTTAACTTTGCAGTTGCACTGATGAGTCACTATTTTCTAAGTTATTTACTATTTTCTAAGTTACTATTCTCAAATAATTTTACAATATGAATCACAAAAACTATAGTCTTGGGCTGGACTCGAACCAACGACTGATCCTTTCCAGGAGGAACGTTCTACCAACTGACCAAGACACCATTAGCACAAGATCACATTTGTGTTAATATTGCGACCAGTTGGTAGAACGTTCCTTCTGGAAAGGATCAGTCGTTGGTTCGAGTCCAGCCCAAGACTATATTTTATGTGATTCATATTGTAAAATTATTTGAGAATAAGTTACTATTTTCTAAGTAAGTCACTATTTCTAAGTATGTCACTCGCTATTTTCCAAGTAACATACTATTATCGAATTCACTATTTTCTAAGTTACTATATTCGATGTCACTTTTTTCTATATAAGTCATTATTTTCTAAGTATGTCACTATATTCTAGGTTAGTAGAACATTAAAGTTACCTGACAATCCCGGCTCTCGCGTCTGCTATCAACTTTCTTGCTCTTTCTCGCAACATTACTTGTCTCTCTTCCTCTGTCAATGGCTGAAAATAAATATTATTATTTTTACCTAAAGTTATGTACAATAATAAAGCAATTGTGTGTTAAATTGTATGGATTAATAAAGTATTTACAACCGACTTCGAAAAAAGGAGGAAGTTCTCAATTCACTTTTGAATTATTTTTGTGATTGGAAGCTACTATTTCCCAAGTGGTCCCATTTCAATTTGGTCCCATTCCGACAACTATTTCGTCCAACTATTTAGGTGAAAATTATAATTCGCAAAAACTAATGTCATCGGCAGAACTTGAACCTGTGGCCTTTCCCTCACAGGGGGGTAAGCTATAACCCCTAGGCTAGGGAAAGGCAGCAGAGTGGAGTCCTGCTGATGACATTCGTTTTTGCGAATAATTATTTCTTCTATATAAATATTTGACAAATAGTAGAAACAAACTCATTTCTTTCAAATACAAAAATATAAAAAAAAAATACATGATATTGAATCCTAGCCCTTTGAAAGTCAGTTCCGCCTATGTATGCTTAGATCTTTAAAACTATGCAACGGATTTTGATGCGGTTTTCACCAATGGATAGAGTGGTTTATGAAGGTTTTGTGTATAATATGTCAAGCGAGGCCGGGGGCGTCTACTAGTAATGTATGAATGTAAATAATTAAACTTAACAATACCTTTTTAGGACTGACATCGCCATTCCTATGACTTATCAAATCCATTTCATCATCCTTTTCCTTCGAGCCCTGCCTTCTACTCCTGTCCTTTTCTCTCGCCTCACGTTTCGTAGCTTCGAGCAGCTGTCTCGCTCGCTCTTTGAGCTCGTCGTGACGCGACAACAATTGCTGACCAATAGGAACCGAGGATACGATAGTTTCGACCAATCAAGCGTTAGCGTTGAGCGTCAAACAAGCGATGAGCAATGGGAACAAAATGATATGATTTAATTTACCGATATGACAAAATGGTTATCAATCAAAATGTTTTTTTTTTATTAGAAATTATTGCTACGTTTTCGATTTAAAATAAAAATAAAGGCACACACTATAAGCCATTCAATTTACACTATTTAATCGAAAAAATAATAGTCTCTAATAGATATATTTTTTTTAGGACAATTCACACAACGCCATCTAGTCTCAAACTAAGCAGAGCTTGTAATATGAGTACTAGATAAACTGATATAAATACTTGTATACATTTTTTTTTGTAAATACATACATATTATACATAGGAAACATTCAGACTTCGGTACAAACGTATCTGTCTCAACACAAAGTTACGAGTTAAATTCCCGGGTCGAATTTAATATTTGTGTGATTCACAAATGTTTGTTTTGGAGTTTGGGTGTTTTCTATGTATATTATGTATGTATTTAGAGATATATAAGTATGTTTATCAGTCGTCTAGATCTCATAGCACAAGCCTATAGCTTAGTTTGGGCTAGATGATGTTGTATGAGAATGTCCTAAAATATTTATAGATAGACAGGTAAAACATATGACTTTTTATTTTTGCGATTATATAATATAAAAAATAAGCATGATCATTACTTCATAAATGTAAAATATATATATTAAATAAGTCGTCTTACCGGAGTGGGTTTAGGCAATTCTGGTGAAATCGTCTTATTCTTTTGACTGTCGGTTAGTTCAGACTGTGGTTCTGTCACTTCTGTAGTTTTGATGTCCGGTTTGGCTAGAAAAAGATAAGATAAGATACGTTAAGATACTTGTTTTGTATAAGCATTTGTGTATAATATACATGGTTAAATGCTTATTACAGATCTTATACATTAATTAGGAATGGAGTCAACATGTTTTACTATTATCATGGCGTACAAAATTATAACCTAAAAAAATACACGTTAAAAAATTACAAATTGACTTCAAATAACCGAAATGGGACCAAATAATTGTCGGAATGGGACTAAATTGAAATGGTGCCACTCGGGAAGTAGAGACGACACATTTTGAATAGATTCTATTCAAAAAGTAGCTCTTTTGTGTTCAGACTTTTTAGCGGGAAATTGTGTGATTTGAATTTGAAACAAGAATCTTTCATAGTAACCCAACAGAAAAAAAACAAAACGCGCGAACTTTTTTCACCGTAATATATTTAATATTTTTTCATAGAAGGCGATGAAAAGAAATATTGATGCTTCGAAAGTGAAATGATTTTTTCTCAGACGACGTACTTTGAATCCCTCGCTATGCTTAGGATTCTACTTTAGAAATCCTCGCTACGGTCGGGATCCTTCTCTTGAATCCTTCGCTTCGCTCTGGATTCAAAATAGCGTCTTCGACAACAATATATCATTTTACTCCCTTCTCATTATAATCTACTATTTCAATTCTAACTTAAATAAGCCGCGCACGATGTGAGTGGGACAGAACCTTGTCACAATAACCTCTCCGTGACGTCATCAGTCGCTGACAAGTACGGATAACAAAACTGTATTGTAAGTTATTCTACGTCACTGTGACGTCACCAACATGGCCGACAATCCCATTGTCATAAAGCGCGGCTGAAAAATGTGAACGAATGTACATTGGATGTATCTTCTTATATATAAAAATGAATTGCGATTCTGTAAGTCTCGCTAAAACTCGAGAACGGCTGACGGCTGAACCGATTTGGCTTATTTTAGTCTTGAAATATTTGTGGATGTCCAGGAAAAGTTTAAACGGTGAGAAAATATGGGAAATTGCAACTTTTTTTATTGATTCTGAGGTGGTACGAAGTTTGCCGGGTCAGCTAGTGTTAAGATAAATACTTACGTATTTCCCCATTGCCGTTGTTCATGGATGGTTGTGTGAGGTGATCGGCAGTCGGATCCTCTTCATCATCAGAACCGAAGGGATCCGTCAGCTCCTTGCGAGTCATCAGCTTTTCAGGACGGACTGGCGGAGACTGGAATCACGTTAATCACTTTATAATAAAACTGGGTAATTTGTAATGTGTTATCTTGATTTACTGCAAAGGCTCTAGAAAAATCCCCGGGATATAAGTAGCCTATGCTATACCTTATTACATCAACTATCTGCGAATGAAAGTCCTGTTAAAATCGGTCCAGCCGTTGCAGAGATTAACGTTATCAAACAGACGGACCGACAGACGGACAGACAGACAAAAAATTAAATTGCAATTTTAAAGTAAGTATCGTATATACTATATGTATATTTATTTTCTTTATTACGAGTACGGTGTCTTGCGCGGTGCTTGGCGCCGCACCACGCCATAGGTTTTGGCCTATAACTTTGGACCCCTTAGGGCCAGGTCAAATTTTCGATTGTTTGGCTTGCCTCCAGATCGAGGGCTATCCATAGAGGGGTCAACCATCATTGGAGCATAAACAGTCCTCGAGAGCTAAGGGGGACAAAAATTACATTCACCATTTCTATATATAGAAAATATAGTGCCCAATAAGGGGAAAATGTGGATGTGCAACTTATTGCTACCTACACCCTCCGGAATATAGGCGTGATCATAAGCAGTAAATTCAACTAACCTCACAAATCTTCAAGGGATCAGCAAACCACTTAGCAGTAGCCTTCTGACTGTCCCTCAAATCCTTGGCCGGGGACAGCATCTTGCCGAGGATGGTCTTGGACTGATGCAGGAACATGTCCCGGACGTCCTTGATGGGGGGGGAGCTCGGCTTGTCGGGACTGGGACGCTCCTGGGATTGGCGGGACTCTTGGGAATCGAGAGAACTGGAAATAATAATTACTAGTTATCCCAGCGAACTTTGTATCACCTCAAATATAGAAAAAAAAAAGAATATTTTAATATTTCATGCAAATGTGTGTATTATTAATTATAATTGAAAAACGCGACGGACGGACAGACAAATTGTCTTATTAAATATATAGATAACATAGTACAAAACTAAAGTCTCTTCCGTCCCTTTGTATGCTTAAATCTTTAAAACCACGCAACGGATTTTGTTGCGGTTTTCAGCAATGGATAGAGTGGTTTTCGAGGAAGGGTTTAGTATATAATTTGTTGTATACAGGTTGTAGGGTTACTTTTAAGACAGCAGCCAATATTTACCGCGCCATTGGAAATGTCTACTGGTGCATACCAGAGACTCCTGACAATGGACATAAGAGCGGCCGCGCTTGCTTAAGAACTAAGAAGGAGACTTCAAACAAGTTAATAATATGGCAAAATTTGCCATATATTTTAGAACAATGGGGTAAGATGTTGAATTTTTATATAATTGCACTAATTTCGCTAAATAGAAGACATTATAAACGTCGACATATGTTTCACCTACTCACGAGGCATTCTCAAGACTGTCTCCGAGAGAACAGCCTTCATTGTTTTATCACGGACTTTCGCTAGGTAACGCCTGATTCCATTCTATTTTAGAGTTTTCGAAAGTTTTTTCATAAATTCTAAAAAAAGTCACATGACATGAAGTTCAACATCATTTTAGAGGTCTGAGTTGATTGCAGCTGGTCTTGAGTCTCTAACTATTACTGTTCTCGATTTGACCTAGTTTTGACCTTGACCTTGAAATCAGAGGTCAAAGGTCAAGTTCATTTTAGAGGTCTTTGACCATGCTGAGTTGATTGCAGCTGGTCTTGAGTCTCTAACTATTACCGTTCTGGATTTGACCTCGTTTTGACCTTGACCTTGAGATCAGAGGTCAAAGGTCAAGTTCATTTTGGGGGGGTTTTCGACTATGCTAAGTCGATTGGCGTTTACACTGGGTCTCTAGCTCTTACCGTTCTCGAGTTGAAAGTTGTTCACGGACGGACATTACTGTTGTATAAGAGATTTTCGTTTCGAAAACTCTAAAAAGGAGCCAATATTTTTAAAAATAACACGTAGAGTTAAAAATAAAGGGCAGACTTTATGATTAGTATAGATCCCATACCCGGGTCTCGGCTTCTCCCCCAGGTTCCTGGAGCGCCGGGTGCTGATCTCCCTGCTGAACAGCTCCTGCGGCAGGGAGCCGTCGGTGTCGTGGCGCCCCACCAGGTAGGACGACTCGGTCTCGTCGTTGCCCAGCTGCTCCACCTGCAGCTCGCTGCCGGTGAAGTGGGCTCGCAGTTGGAATAGGTATGTCATTATCTGAAAGGGAAACAAATTATGTAATTATATACGTTTGTACCGAAGGCTGGATGTTCCTTATAATAAATATCTATTTATAGAAATAGGGGATGTACCCCCCCTTAGCTCTCGAGAACTGCTTATGCTCCAATGATGGTTGACCCCTCTATGGCTAGCCCTCGATCTGGAGGCAAGCCAAAAAATCGAATTTTGACCTAGCCCTAAGGGGTCCAAAGTTATAGACCAAAACCTATGGCGTGATGCGGCGCGAAGCACTGCGCAAGACACCGTACTCGTAATAAAGAAATATGTTAGGACAATTCACAGAAAATCATCTAGTCTCAAACTAAGCAGAGCTTGTGATATGAATACTAGATAAACTGATATAAAAAAAAAATTAAAAAATGTATAAATGTAGAGTTGAAACTAGATGATTTTGTATGAATCGTACTAAAAAAAATAATATTTTTTTTGTTTACTAGCATTTGGCCAGATTCTCAATTTGATCTGACTGACTGTTACCTTTTCCAAGAGGAACGTTCTACTTGGCCTACTGGTGTCTTGGAAAAGGGATTCGTCGCTGTTTCGAGTCGAGCCGAAGACTATAGTTTTTGTGATTAATATTGTAAAATTATTTGAGAATAAGTTAGCATACTTCATTGCTTATAAAACATATTCAATACACATATATCCAAGTAAAGTGTGTAACCTCACCGCAAGTCTATCCGGCGCGGCCACACACACCTCGGGCGCGCTCAGCACCTGCGCGATGCCGAGCGCCGCGCTCGCCTCCAGGGCCACTCGCACGTTGCGCTCCGACTCGTCGGGCTGGAGACCCGAGAAGTCACTGATTGGAGGAAAGAATACACGAATAAATATATAGATAGAAATTATAATACACAAAAACTGAAATGTCATCGGCAGGATGCGAATCTACTACCTACATTGCAAAATACAAAAAATATATGTACCCCATACTATGTTTCTTTAAGGGATAAATACACGATTGCAAACGTGGTTGTAAACGTGGTATTGAACCGAGCGCTTTGCTGGCAGCAAAAACCATTAGCGTACAATAGAACACTATTGGTTTTAAACCGTGATTGAATACTTTAGTTAGGTAACTAAAGGTAAACAATAAAAATGGCGTGCTTTGACGCAATCACGAATGACACCTGGAAACTCGATTAAGAGACATGTCGGTCAAAAGTGTAGATACTGTCAAAGAATCAATTATTTCATTTATTCAGTTTAGGCACATAAAGAGCACATATGAATGTCAAAATTTTACAATTTTGTCAAGTAATATTATAAAAATACTAAATTAAGTAAGTACATAAATAACCATTAGAAAATGATTCTTTCGCTGGTTCGGTAAGTTGGTTCTCCTGAGAAGAGACCAGCAAGAAACTCAGGTAGATTATCCATTTTCTTTTTTAATATTGTTTTGTTTACATTGTTACAATTAGTTTCTATTGTATTATACGAGTGGCCAACAACAGAAGATTAGGGTGACCATGCATTTTTATCATTAAGATATTCGTCTACATTATAGTGGCCTTTCATCATCAAACATTTTTTAACTACTATTTTAAACTTACTAAGAGGCATGTCAACCAAATCCTGAGGAATTTTATTATAAATTTTTATACATTTGCCTACAAACGAATTACCAACTTTATGAAGTCTAATTTTTATCATTGCCAGTTTATTTTTATTTCTTGTATTAAAACTATGTTTATCGGAATTTTTTTTGAAGAGATCTATGTTCTTCCGTACATATAAGATGTTGTCGTAAACATATTGAGAAGCAACTGTTAAAATATTAATTTCTTTAAATAGTTCTTTCAGCGAGTCACGGGGTCCGAGTCTATAGATTGCTCGTATAGCTCGTTTCTGTAATATGAATATTGTCTCAATATCGGCAGCTGAGCCCCACAGCAGCAGACCATATGACATAACGCTATGAAAGTAGCTAAAAGAAACTAATCGTGCCGTTTTTTCGTCAGTCAGTGACCTTATCTTTCTAACCGCATAGGCAGCTGAGCTAAGTCTTCCTGCCAAGGCTGTGATATGAGGACCCCATTGTAGTTTACTATCTAGAGTTATCCCAAGAAAAACTGTGGTATTGACTATTTGAACTAATTCATTATTCATAGTAATATGAGTATCCACCTGTCTAACATTGGACATAGTAAATTTTACACATTTTGTTTTCTTCGCATTGAGCAGCAAGTTGTTACTTGTGAACCAATGCAATATTTTCGAAAGGGTATTATTTACATCGTCAAGTGCTACTTTTTGTCTATCACTTTTAAAAATTAATGATGTGTCATCAGCAAATAATACTACTTCACAAAGATTTTTAGTGAAATAAGGAAGATCGTTTACGTATACTAAGAATAAAAGGGGTCCTAATATCGAACCCTGGGGTACTCCCATGACTAATGAGGCGCCAGAAGAGTCGGTGCCATTAATGTTTACTTTTTGTACTCTACCAGTGAGGTAAGACTCGAGTAAGCCAAGTGAGCTGTTCGAAACACCATAATAACCTAATTTTAGTAGCAAAGTCTCATGATCAACACAATCAAAAGCTTTTGATAGATCACAAAATATACCAATGGCATCCTGCTTTTCCTCCCAAGCATCAAATATATGTTTCACAAGTGCAACTCCTGCATCCGTTGTTTTCCTGCCTTTAGTGAAACCAAACTGTTTGTTATGAAGTAACTTATTGTCTGTAAAATGTGAAAGCAATTGATTAAATATTATGTGACCCACGTCTCCGCGCTGAGAGTGTCTAAAACCAGTTCCTTAGATTAATTTGCTCGAAATACGTTTTCGTATTCCTCATACATTTCACACCAGGGCCCCTTGCGGTAACGTCAGGGAACTGTGTAAACTGTATAGAGGAATACTAAAACGTATATCGAGTAAATTAACGTGAGGAACTGGTACTAGACACACTGACTCGTCGGGCTGGAGACCCGAGAAGACACTGATAAAAGGGGAATAACGAAAACTTACTTATATTTTACCATTAGAATTGCAATAAAAACTCCGATTTTATTGCCTCTACTTTTGTTTTTTACTTTCTTATGTCTAGCACACGGAAATACGAGTTACTAGCATTCTTGTGAACCTCTCTAGCTAAACTTGTGTTAGTAATGAATTCACGTCAGTACTGTGGTGACCGGGGATCGAACGCAAAACAGACACCTTAACCACCAGGTTACAAACGGTTCGTTGATTAACAATAAATAATAATATAAGGAAATAATATTAGGGCCTGCAAAACTGAGAAACTGAAAAGAGTGAAAGAACACTATCTCGCTTCCTTACCTTCATTATTTGTACGATTATGTATGTTTATATAGCTTTGTATGTATGTATTTGTGTATTTATGTAGCTATAGTTTTATGTAAGTTTAAGAGGGGCTCGTGGTCTAGTGGTAACCGACAATGTTAACACATTGCAAAGGTTAAGCAACATCGACTCAGGCCGGTCCTAGGATGGGTGACCATTTCTTAAGACATTGAGACCCCTCCGTGCCTCGGAGAGCACGTTAAGTCGTCGGTCCCGGTTGTCATACTAACATCTATGGCAGTCGTTAGGGGTAGTTGGAGCCCTAAATAAAAAATCCGACCGGTCTAACTACAGAACTTCGATATCGCCCATGGGTTGTGAAGGTCAGATGGCAGCCGCTTCACGGAAAATAACGAAGTTCAGCCGAATCGCAGTTAGACTGGAAAGCCGACCCCAACTGAGTTGGGAAAAGGCTCGGTGAATGATGAGTTTTATGTAAGTTTATTAACCTGCACACACCAGCACCGTTTGCAATCACGATCTACTCTCTTAGGCCCATTGAAAGAGATCTCTTTAGAGATAAGTGGCGCCATTGTATACATGTTTAGTATATATCCATTTCCTGTTTTGTATATTACTGTGTGTACAAGAATTAAATAAATAAATGTTGCAATACACAAAACTGACAATGCCTCGTCTAGCTCTGAAACACATCATAGATAGTAGAGAGAGGGAAAGATCTCGGTGCACCTACTGATAGAGGGACAAGGCTCTGGCAATACCTCCATTAGGCAATAGCCTCCCCATTATCATGTGGTGCCAAGAAATATACTGGCGTTATGTGCGTGTATTAAATGGGTCTCTAAGGGATTAAGACGTGATTTTATGTTCTGTGTGCTAAATGAAAATTTTACATATAAATGATTTTTTTGTAAATTTAAAAAATAAAGTACACTACGAGTGAACTATCTATACTCGTGTTCATATAGGAAGAGTCCGGTGATCCGGCAACGGACGTAAGAGCAACGGCGGCCTTGGACCGCGGAATTAACAAAAAAAGGCCTGAAATATGACGTCACTGAACCATTTAAAGCCGAAAACGTCACGCGCTTTCAAAAAATGCTCCCCGAACACGGCCTTGGTATTTGTACACAATGGTTGTCACATCATTGCAGCGATTTATCACGGGAGAAATCACAATCACTGTACATAGATATTTAATCATATGATAATTATTTAAGAGTAGCAATGGTTCACCGCGAGTGTGTGGCCGCAGTATTACCACAAATATCAAACTTCACCGGACGCTACCTATATGCAAGATAGCATACATAATAGCTATTTAGCTCAAGTTAGGGATCGGTGGTACTCAATTAAAACCAAAGAAACCAACTTCATACAGACTCCAATATATTGCTCGTCATCAAATATCCTCGAGGTACAGCGGTTATGATTTGAGAAGTGGTTCCGTACGATCACAGCTTCGAGTCTTATATCTTCAATATATGCTTTAGTTCTACAATGATTAAAATCAGCTGAACCGATTTTGATAATATTAGCCAGAAAAGTAGTTACAATTTTTTTTCTATTTCGGTCCGTCTTGAAACCAACTGTGTTAATTGAAAATTTTCTATCAGAGCCTTACCTGTTAATTAACACATATTTAAAAAATACAATTGACTTCAACCGGGACTCGAACCAGTATTAAAAGTTCCCTAATAATTATTTAAAACAATTATTTTTTGAAACAGATTTCTTTAAAAAGATTACTTTTCGATACAGATTTTCAGAAAATCTAATTGAAAATTTGTTTCGAAAAGTAACTTTTTTAAATTCTAGGTGCATTCGCATTCAAATGGTGAAATCATACTCTGAATTTTTCGAGAATCTTAGACGTTATAATAGGATTTGCATATATTATTATTCAGCTCATAATCAACTTATAAGCTCAGTTGGTGTTTTTTTCCTGCCTGATGGTGAGGCTATTTATACATACTGTCAAGAAAGTACCGAGAAAAGATCAATAATACACAGTTTCGTGCTCCTTTATGTCGTCAATCGGTAGAAGACATAAAGGAGTATTCGCGGCGAGAACTGAACTCTATTCCGGAAACAGCGTTCAAAAAAAATTTTGATGATTGGAATATTCGTTGGCGTAAATGTATCGTTTCTGAAGGAGCATACTTTGAAGGTGATACAATAAATTTGGATGAATAACAAACATTTTGTGTATTATTGATCTTTTCCCGGTACTTTCTTGACAGAGTAGTATATATAAATGGGGAATGTGCCCCTTAGCTCTCGAGAACTGCTTATGCTCCAATGATGGTTGACCCCTCTATGGATAGGTCTCGATCTAGAGGCAAGCCAAAAAATCGAAAATTTGACCTAGCCCTAAGGGGTCCAAAGTTATAGGCCAAAACCTATGGCGTGGTGCGGCGCGAAGCACCGCGCAAGGCAAGGTACTAGTATATAAGAATGAATTCAATTGTAACTTATCTATATATTTAATACAATTTGTCTGTCTGTACGTCCGTCACATTTTTCAATTATAATTAAGCATACATACATTTGCATTAAATATTAAAATATTCTTTTTTTTTTATATATATTTTTAAGGCGATACAAAGTTCGCCGGGATAACTAATTATTTTCATTATTCGTACACCTACGCATTTATATGCCTAATTAGGTAGGACATGTTTCTTTAATATCAAACTAGTTATCCCGACGAACTTTGTATCGATTCAAATAACAAAAATTTAATATTTCATGCAAATGTATGTAAATTGAAAAACGCGACGGACGGACAGACAGACAGACAAATTGTCGTATTAAATATATAGATAGCACCCAAGATGTAGTTATGTAACATGTTCAGCAAAAAAAATAGTGGCGATTGTTAGTATATTCTTATACAAAAATAGTATAGATACTATGGACTTCAACTTGACGAGCTAGTAAATAGTTTGAGCATTCCCCTTCATATAGAACTAATAGTTCCCTTCAGATTATTCGTTTAAAAAAAAACAATTATTGTCTAAAAAATCTTAATCATATTTAAGGTACGATATTTTCCCCGACGTTTCGATCAGATTGTACCAACCATGATCAAGTCACCCATTAGGTATTCTACCTTGATATTATCACTAAAATGTTCTGACTGTATGGTAATGATAATATTAGATTCTTATGTTCCCGACGTTTCGATCAGTTTGTCCTCTCTGTTAACACAATAAACTGTATGTCCGTATGTTACTTACATGAGATCAGGTCGGAATCGATGTATTATAGCACAGAAGGCAAGCCCGGAGCGGAAACTAGTCGTGAGATTGGTCACTCGACACGACTTGTACTCTCGAGTCACTGACTGACACCACTCTAGAAGATCTTGAACCTAAAATGTATACAAACAGAAGTTGTATAAATGTATACAAACAGAAATTGTATAAATGTATACAAACAGAAATTGTATAAATGTATACAAACAGAAATTGTATAAATGTATACAAACAGAAATTGTACAAATCACAAAAACTGAAATGGACTCGAACCCACTGCAACAACCCCGTAACAAGGGGAATGCTCTGTCTGACCACTGAGCTACAATGACCAATTGTAAAAGTCACGTAGTTTATACTTTCGATTGTTGGCACTTGGTGGAACCTATAGTAATCTCTATATATATAAAAATGAATCCCTATTTCCCTTGATCACAACATCACACGTGAACGGCTGGACCGATTTGGCTAATTTGGGTCTTAAAATATTCGTGGAGGTTCAGGGAAGGTTCATAAGCAAAATTTGAGGCGGTACGAAGTTCGCCGGGACCACTAGTACACAATGAACAAACACACACTCGTACACTATTCCACAACTTACTGATTATATCTAAAGAACCCGAATGAATTTAATAAAAAGTTGCAGCTCTAATTTTGAAAACTAATTTGAAACCCGTTGCCTTGTGATGAAATGTTGATGAAAGGCAACCAAATGTTACGTGCCAGCCGCTGTGGCACAGACGATTAAAGTCCTGACGTCTGACGTCTCGGACTGTCTCAGTAGTTACGGAACCTATTACATTATTAAATGCAAACAAATCTATATATTTAATACGACAATTTGTCTGTCCGTCCGTCGCGTTTTTCAATTTACATACATTTTTTTTTTTTTTATATTTTAGGCGATACCAAATTCGCTGGGTTAACTAGTAGATAATGAAACTCACCGGTGTCTTATCATTATCAAACTTTCCCGGGAACAATTTGTCCACATCGTTCCCAGTGGGAGTCTTATCCACATCCTCTACGTTCCCATTCTCGATCCCATCCAAATTGAAACTATTCAAATTAGTCTTTAAATCCAACGGTTTAAGATTCCTTTTAGTTAACGTCTTTGGTTTAAACTGTATACTTTTAAATTCAATTTTGGCATCAATATTATTCGATTTTGGTGTCGATGTAAATTTAGAATCAGATTTTAAGGCTAATTTAGTTAAATTACTTAATTCCGGTCTTAATTTGGATGAGAAAAGGTCTAATTTTTGGTCGTTGTCGTTTGGGGTTGGGTCGTTTGGTACTGGGGTTGTTGGTGTGTTGATTTCTGGGGTTATTGGGGCTGTAGGGGTTCTGGAGTTGTCGAAGTTTAGACTTTGAACGCTATTAGGGGTCGCTGCGATGTCACTGTTGGTCAAACTGTGGGTCATTTCTTCCATTTGCTGGCGGAGATCGAACATCTGAAAAAGAAAAATAAATATCTTTGGACATTCTCATACAACGTCATCTAGACCAAACTAAGCTATAAGCTTGTGCTATGGGATCTAGACAACTGATAAACATACTTATATATTTCTAAATACATACATAATATACATAGAAAACATACAAACTCCGAAACAAACATTTGTGGATCACACAAATATTTGATTCGACTCGTTCAATTAAAAAAAAATCGGTTAACCAATTCGAAGGATATGAGGTAGCAATGGGATTGGCGGCCATGTTGTTGACGTCATAGTTTTATTGTGACCACGGCCGCTGCCGGGCGTCTCTGGTACGCACGCAGAAGGCATTTCCAGTGGCGCCCGGCGGACTTTGGCCACCTGTGTGGCCTCTTCGGGGGTTAGGTCGGAGAACCCCGCGTCGGTGAGTGAATCTGGTTGCAGCACGCGACCCTTTTAGCCTGCTTCTGTGGTGACGTCATAGTGACGTAGATGAACCTACTACAGTTTTGTTATCCGTACTTGTCAGCGATTGATGACGTCACGGAGAGGTTATTGTGACAAGGTTCTATCCTCGTATCAGGCTCGGCTTATACAATCAAATGTTAATGACTTGCCTTGCATGATCGAGGCACAAGCTGGCATAGTTATGTTCGCGGATGATACATCACTTATATTCAAAGTACATCGGCATAGTACAGATGCGAATAATGTTAATAATATTTTAAATGATATTTCAAATTGGTTTTCTACAAACAACCTATTGTTGAATGCAGAAAAGACTAAATGCGTTAAATTTACAATGCCCAATGTCAGACAAGCAAACGTCCATGTCGTGCTGGGTAGCCAAAGGTTAGAATATGTAAATAACACTACCTTTTTAGGAATAACAATAGATTCTAAATTACAATGGGGTGACCATATCACCATTTTAGCTAATAAGCTTAGCTCTGCTGCATATGCTGTGAGACGGATTAGGCAGTTGACAGATGTAGCTACTGCTAGGCTAGTTTACTTTGGTTACTTCCATAGCTTGATGTCCTATGGAATACTACTTTGGGGAAATGCAGCAGATGTAGAAACAATTTTTATATTACAAAAGAGGGCAGTCCGTGCCATTTATTGTTTAGGTAAAAAAGATTCTCTTAGGGAGCGATTTAAAGATATTAATATTTTAACTGTAGCTTCCCAATATATATTAGATAACATACTGTATGTCAGGAAAAATATATCTAGCTATACTAAAGTGAGTGACGTTACAGACAGAAATCTACGTAATAAAAATAAACTACTCCCTCCCTGTTATCGGCTTAGCAAGGTTAGTCATTCTTTCAAGGGGGAAGGTATACGCTTTTATAATAAATTGCCTGAATCGGTCCTTTGTATGCCCGACAATAAATTTAAAAACTTTATAAAGACCACTTTATGTCAAAAAGCATATTATAAGACAGTTGATTACCTTAATAATAAAAGTGTCTGGCTTGAGCGTGGTGCAGGCGCCTCCTAAAATGCCGTAATTGTAGCATATTGTACTTAGGCGACTATCATATTTTTTTGTTGTATTATACACTCTTTTTGATTTTGACACGAGACCAATGTACATTCGTCCACATTTAGTCTTAAGAAAATGTGTAAATGAGTCAATTATTTGAAAAGAGTAACCGAGAGTTTTATTGCCAGGTTCTTTCTCTCGGTTCTACTTATTGCTTTGCGAATCTGGCAGTACATGTAAATATAGAAGCAATGACATTTTTTATTTTAAGTACTTACTGACGTTTGTAAGAGCCATTTAGTGACCTATACAAATAAATAAATCATTTCATTTAATTTCAAATCTTTCCTCTTTATAATAAAACTAGTACGGTGTCTTGCGCGGTGCTTCACGCCATAGGTTTTGCCTATAACTTTTGACCCCTTAGGGCTAGGTCAAATTTTCGATTTTTTGGCTTGCCTCCAGATCGAGGGCTATCCATAGAGGGGTCAACCATCATTGGAGCATAAGCAGTTCTCGAGAGCTAAAGGGGACATTCCCCATTTCTATATAATATAGATAAGTATAAATGAAATACCACACCTGTCTGGTGGAGTTATCCGACAGTGTATAATCATCTTCGTCCAAGTCCTCCAAAACGGCTATGTCAGAATTGTTGTTCACCGATAGAAGGGAGGCTAAAGACTGCATATCTTCATCCCTGTAAACGATGAAGTGTAACTAGAGTAAATACTAGAAATTATCAAATGAAGCAAAGATTGTACAGTACCCGGCGATAAATATTGCACATCGACCTTTGGAAAGAGACAATCGGCTAATTTCGGCTTCGTAGAGCGTTATCTCTGTCGCACGAAATACAAACAGTCCGGTATCTATTAGAAGCTGTTAAAACAATTATGATTTGCTTCTTTTAATAATGCTTTTTATTCATTGTATAAAATAAACCAATTTTATATATAAGTGTTGGCTTTAGGTTCGGGAAAATAAAAAAAAAATTGTTCACATTATGACTGACAAAACGTCACATAAGTGTGCGACAGAGATAACGCTCTACGAAGCCGAAATTAGCCGATTGTCTCTTCTCAAAGGTCGATGTGCAATATTTATCACCGGGTTCTGTACGATGTCGGTATTGGTCATTGTAGGTCAGTGGTCAGAGCATTCACCTTGTTAGGGAAAGGCCGTGAGTTCGAGCCATGTCGATGACATTTCAGTAATCATCTCTATATATAAAAATGAATCCCTATTTCCCTTGGTCACGACATCACGCGTGAACGGCTGGACCGATTTGGCTAATTTGGGTCTTAAAATATACATGGAGGTACAGGGAAGGTTCATAAGCAAAATTTCAGACGGTACGAAGTTCGCCGGGACCACTAGTCTAATATATAAAATTCTAGTGTCGCATGTTTGTGGTTAACATCCTCCGAAACGGCTTGACCGATTCTCATGAAATTTTGTGTGCATATTGGGTAGGTCTGAGAATCGGACAACATCTATTTTTCATCCCCCTAAATGTTAAGGGTAGTCCACCGCAATGTTTTTTTTTTATTTTTAGATAAATTTTTATTTTTTTATGATACAGCATTAGAAAATACATACAACCCTAAATTTTCAACCCTCTACGATCAACCCCTATTTTTCAATAAGCGTTACGAAGTTCGCCGGGACAGCTAGTTTCTTTATAAATATTTAAGAATAGTAGAAGCGAATTCAGAAATATATTAAAAATATAGAGATATCCTACTTATTAAACAAAGAAATTGGACCTAGCTGTGTTAGGCTGTTCTCTCTGAGACAGTCTTGAGAATGCCTCGTGTAGAGGTGAAACATATGTCGACGTTTTAATGTATTCTATTTTAGCGAAAATAATGCTATTATTTGAAAAAGTTTGAACATCATACTTACCATTGCTTTACAAATATATTTGTTCGCAGAAATATGGCGCATGAGGTTTACAATTACATTTATGTTTCACATATTTCGTCAATTAACTATGACATACAAATATTGTCTATAAAACTACATAGCTACTACACAATTTTTTGTACAAATAGTAGAATTTGACCAAACTGGCAACACTCACATAGCCTATCCCTCTAGAGACATAATTAACAGCCTAAATACCCCAATATAAAATATTTACATTTAATCTTTGGTATTATTTTCAACCGACTTCCTAAAAAGAAGGAGGTACTCAATTCGACTGTATGTTTTTTTATGTTTGTTACCTCATATCTTCGGACAGGGTGAACCGATTTTGAATATTTTTTTAATTGTAAGCTACTACTTCCCAAGTGGTCTCATTTCAATTTGGTCCCATTCCGACAACTATTTGGTCCCATTCGGTAGTTTGAAGTCGGTTGTTGTATCAATTTTTGGTAGACTTTTGTATATTTTTCTTATACTTTTGTACATTTTTCTTATTCTTTTGTGTATTTTTCTTATTCTTTTGTATATTTTTCTTATTCTTTTGTATATTTTTCTTATACTGTTGTGTATTTTTCTTATTCTTTTGTATATTTTTCTTATACTGTTGTGTATTTTTCTTATTCTTTTGTATATTTTTCTTATAATGTTGTGTATTTTTCTTATTCTTTTGTATATTTTTCTTATACTTTTGTATATTTTTCTTATACTGTTGTGTATTTTTCTTATTCTTTTGTATATTTTTCTTATACTGTTGTGTATTTTTCTTATTCTTTTGTATATTTTTCTTATACTTTTGTATATTTTTCTTATACTGTTGTGTATTTTTCATTCATTTCGTTTTCATTCAACAATGCGCTGGCACAGATCAAGCGTTCGCCGCCCCCGGCCCCCACCTCAGCGTACCCTCCGAATCCTCCTAGCGGCGCCGCCGACACTGCGGCTCGCCTGTCCAGTCCACAGTAAACCTCGTGACAGCGCCGGCGTCTCTTGCGTAACCGTGTGTGTCAGTGAGTGAAATGAGTCATCAGTACGAATATTCGAACGTGGAGTATCTAGCAATGGTACAATTGTATGCCATTGCTAACCACACCCTACAAGAGGCTAGGCGATTGTAATCCCAGCCGGAGCACTTAAATGCGTTACGGCTACGAGGAGTCAGTGATCCTCAAGTGCCGACACGCGGGACCATCTTGGCTGCAACCCAGCGCTTACACGGACAGTTCCGGACACCGTTACATGCACAAGCCCGAGGAAGTTTGAATGATTATCCCCAAATGGAAGACGAAATCATGGAGTACTTCGAACGAGATCCTCGGCGGAGTACAAGAATGGCAGCAGGAGTCTTCAATAAGAGCCAAACCTTTGTTTGGAAAACATTAAACTCCCATGGATTACATCCTTACCATTTTCGGCGGGCTCACGCACTGTATGAGAATGAGAATGATGGATCAGCAAGGGTCACCATGTGTCAGTGCTTGTTGCAAAACACAAACATGAACGTACTTTGGACAGACGGATCATTGTTTACGCGAGTGGGTTTGTACAACGTGCATAATGAACATTACTGGGCGCTGGTTAATCCTCACTTAATAAGTGAAGACTGACACCAGGTTCGGTTTAGTGTAAATGTTGGGCCGGTCATTAACGACCAATGTGTATCGAAAGGAATGGACTCCATATCGAGCAGTTACTTCGGTACAGAGAACTGTAAATTAGTGTAAATAAACTGTAAATAGGTATGTAAGTTTGATTTTATTTGTAAATAGCTCCAATTTTTTAAATACGCCTGAAATACCTCCTCGCAGTCAGTTGTAGTTCAGTGTATTTTTATTATTACATAGTTCAAAAGTCATTAAGTCACTATCGTTAATAATAAAGTAGGTATTATAGACGGCCCTAATACCGTGTAAAGTACGAAGGAGAAATTGGAGTGTGTACTTTATTTTTTTTATTTTTTTTTTTTTATTTAAACTAATTTTTACTTTACTTGAACATAAAATGTTCATTTTATGTTCAAGTATGTATGTTTCGTAGTGATACTGGCCATATTGGCTGCGAGGGGTCATTGCTCCCTAACACATGATTTGCGCGGTACTTAGAAGCGCTCGAAGGATGGATGTGTGTGTGCGAGACGTGCAGCCTTGAGCCTGGCGAGTGGCGAGTGGCGAGTGCGCCGCGCGCCTCCGCGTCAATTCATCAATGAAATATCGTCCTGCTACTAATGTTAAACTTGATTGAGTGAGAAGAATTACAGTAATGACTATTTTTTTTATTATTATCAGTACAGTAATTGAGATGTTAAAAAAGGAATCCAAATATTATTCCGAGAGCGAACCCTTTCGACTGCTGACGGTGATAAAATCAGCGTGTATAGTTTATGGTATATGTAGCTTATATAGTTTTTGAGTTATTAATTACGTTCTCCGTCTTATTTATTTCGACGTAACCGCCCGCGTTCCGGCGAATGCCTAGTTTAATTTGTATATTGGTGTACAATAAAGTACATATATTTCTATTCTATTATATTCTAGAAATTGCCAAAACTGTCAACACTCACGTGGCTTGTCCCTCCCTCAGCAGTACACAGTGTAGCGTGAGGTGGACCGAGGCGGCGACTATCTTCTGCGTGGTCGGCTCCAGAGTGAGAGTGAGGGAGCGCTGCGAGGGCTCCAGGCTCGCGTACTTGCGCATGTTCAGCGAGCACACTGCGAGACGGCGACGTTTGCCTGTTACTGACACCTACGGAAAAATTAAAATTTATTGTAATCTATATATAGAAATGGGGAATGTAATTTTTATCCCCCCTTAGCTCTCGAGAACTGCTTATGCTCCAATGATGGTTGAGCCCTCTATGGATAACCTTCGATCTGGAGGCAAAGCAAAAAAATTTACCTAGCCCTAAGGGGTCAAAAGTTATAGGCCAAAACCTATGACGTAGTGCGGCGCGAAGGACCGCGCAAAACACTGTACTAGTAATAGCAGAAGCTGTCAGCTTCGCCCGCTAAAACCTTCTTCAAGAACCACCCCATCCATTGGTGAAAACCGCATCAAAATCCGTTGCGTAGTTTTAAAGATTTAAGCATACACAAGGGAACAGGCGATTTTATTTTATACTAACGTTTGCTCTATGTTTGGGGAGCGCGCTTTCGTGCTGCTAGCAACTTGGCTAGGCTATGCTTGAAGTATGATTCTATGGAAGCGTTTGAAGCAACAATACGTCACACGCTTTCAAAAATGCTTCTTGAATACGGCCTTGGTATTTGATGTTAATTTATTAATTTTAGGCCAGACTGCAAAGGTCGCCTGGTGCCATTGGAAATTTCTCCTAGTGCTGAAGAGGCGTTCGGCAATGGAAAAATTATTAAAAAAAAAGACTGCAGGGGTTGTAGGTATGTAACATATTGGTTGACTGCTTTGGAGGCATGGTCGGTTGTGCATCGGCTTTCGACTCCGGAGTCCCGGGTTCGATTCCGCGGTCGAATCAAATATTTGTGTGATCCACAATGGTTTGTTTCGGAGTTTGGGTGTCTTCTATGTATATTATGTATGTATTTAGAAATATATAAGTATGTTTATCAGTTGTCTAGATCCCATAGCACAAGCTTATAGCTTAGTTTGGGCTAGATGATGTTGTATGAGAATGTCCAAAGATATTTATTTATTTATATGTTATATTAATTTAGTTGCGGATGGCAGAATGGTAAATAGATATTCTATTGTATACAGAACAACACGAACATGACAAGAGACAATAGGAAAAAAAAACAAGCCTTTTGACTCCAATAACATATTTGGCCCCATAACCTATTTAAAAAAAGTATCAAGTAATCGTGTCACTTACATCTTCTAAAACGAAGGTCCAGTCTTTATCCTCTAACTCATTAGTCCTGGAGTCTTTGAACAGCGTGACGGCCACAGTTCTATTCTCTGGCACGGTGTATATCACCGTGCCTTTGAGAGGGTCCTTCAAAGTTGGCTCCCATTCTAGAGGGTCTGTGATCACCCGTCGGGATCTCCTCGTCCAAACTACGCTGAGTTTGTTGGGTTTCCTGTGTAGGAATTTGAAGGATTTTGTTGAACTTAACCCTGAATATAGTAATAAAATAATAGTGATCAACTGGATCACCCATTTAAAAAAAAACAATTCTTTGTGATTTTGCCCCATTTCTGCTTCGGTGGCGTGGTCGGTAGTGCATACGCTTTCGACGCCGGAGTCTCGGGTTCGATTCCCGGTCGGAAAAAACTTTGTGTTGAGACAGATACGTTTGTACCGAAGTCTGGGTGTTTCCTATGTATAATATGTATGTATTTACAAAAAAAGGATAAAAGTATTTATATCAGTTTATCTAGTACTCATATTAGCTCTGCTCTGCTCTGCTTAGTTTGAGACTAGATGGGGTTGTGTGAATTGTCGTAACATATATATATTTATTTCTACCCCAATCAAAAAAGCCCAAGATGAAAAACTTGTTTAAGATTAACGAAATATAATACGAGTATATCGCTAGAGAAACACATTTTAACAACCAAAATCAGTCAATAATCACCATATAAGGTTTCATGAAGAAATTAAGCTATTTTGTGGCTTCCCCGCCGCACACCAACCTAAGTTGTATTTCGACTGCCTCGGTGGCGCAGTGGTATAAGTACTGCCGCCCCTAAGGTCCCAGGTTCGATTCCGAGTCGAATCAAATTATTTGTGTGATCCACAAATGTTTGTTTCGGCGTTTGGGTATTTTCTATGTATAATATGTATGTATTTAGAAATATATAAGTATGTTTATCAGTCGTCTAGATCCCATAGCTCAAGCTTATATTAGCTTAATTTGGGCTAGATGACATTGTGTAAGAATGTCCAAAAAAATATTTATTATTTACTAGCTGACCCGGCAAACTTCCCATATTTTCTCACCGTTTAAACCTTCCCTGGATATCCACAAATATTTCATGACTAAAATTAGCCAAATCGGTTAAGCCGTTCTTGAGCTTTAGCGAGACTAATAGAATTGCAATTCATTTTTATATATAAGAAGATTTATTTATTTCAGTGTAAAAGAAGTATTTCAGTGAAGAACATTGCAATTTTTAACCAAGCTAGCGAAGTGTCTACATTTCGAAACCATATTGGGCAAATTTGCTTCCGTCGTCTGTCTGTTTGTTCTGGGCTAGCAGCCACATTTTATATCCAACCTCCACGAAACTTGGTTTCATGGTGGACTGTTTTTGATTCGAGGGGAAATGGGGGCTAAAAAGCTAGTATAATAAACAGTGATGGAGAAAGACAAGATATTTGGAGTAAATACAAGTTGTTTACCATTTAGGCGAGGTCTCCAAATCAACCCGGTGATACGAAGCTGTGTACTGGAACTTTGCGGCGCGTTTGTTGACACGCTGCAACCGCTTCCACACCGACGCCATCTTGTATCACCTGGAATCGACCGCCATTTTATGTTCAATTATAACACTTATGGGATAACGCAGCTATATAAGTGATATAGGCAGCGCCCTGAGATTATTGTGATGCCAGGATAAGGTGTCTATTGGGAAAAGAAATTAAAGGATTTTCTAAATTGGTTCGTAGTTTCAAAGCTAATTTTAGCATTAGCATTTACTTAAGCATAACTTTATTAAATACTAGCAGACCCTCTTGTCTTCGCTCGTATAGTATACTTTTCTGGTTCCCAACTGCACGGGAGTTACTCGGTTCGTCCGACGGCGGGGCGATCTGAGATTGAGGAGGAGAGACGACGACTCGTGGCTGATCTCGACCGTAACCTCGACAGTATCTCTCAATGGGGTACCGAGAACCTGGTCGAGTTCAATGCCCGCAAAACACAGGCGTGTGCATTTACTGCGAAGAAATCCCCTTTCCTTCCCCTACCCTCTCTTCAGAATGCATTATTACCAATGAAGGACAACCTTGATATCCTTGGCATAGACGTTCGTCGAGAGCTCAATAATAAAAACTACATCGAAAGATGTATAGGGCTAGCTTCGCGGAAACTAGGAATACTGAATAAGGTAAAGAGATTCTTTACACCGGACCAGAGGTGTCTGCTGTACAAGACGCAGATTAGACCCTGCGTCGAATACTGCTCTCACCTCTGGGACGGCTCCGCGAAGTATCTGCTGGACGCTCTCGACGCTATGCAGCGACGGGCTATCCGTATTATAGGTTGTCCGGAGGTAACGGGAAGCCTTGAGCCGCTAGCTCAGCGCCGAACAATAGCTTCCTTGGCCGCATTCTACCGTATTTACCACGGCGAGTGTTCTGAAGAGCTCTTCAATCTGATCCCACCCTCTTCCTTCCGATCCCGAACGACTCGTGCCGGGCAGAGATGCCACCCCCACACAGTGGATAGCATGTTCGCGAGAACCGAACGTTTTAAACGTTCGTTTCTCTGCCGAACGATAGTGGCCTGGAACGCCCTGCCTGTGCACGTGTTTCCTCCCACATATAATCCTGGGTTCTTTAAGCGGAGCGTGAAGAGGCACATCAGTAGGTCGTCAAGTTGAGGGCCACTCTCAATAGTAATGTGTGCTGTGAGAGTGGCCCACAATCGCTAGACGTCGTCACGACTTACCACCAGGCGGGCGGCGTCAATTTGGCAAACCAAACATAAAAAAAAAAAAAAAAAAAAAAAAGTTGACGCTTTGATGTGGATAAAATAAATTACGAGTAATTTGTCAATGGCCACCATGTAACACTTCCAAAATACAAAACACAAATACCGTCAAATACGTATTAAGCGTCTGATTCCCATAATGTAGGCGTTTTATAAAACAGCTCTTTCAGGGAGGAAATATTATTGTGTAGGTATGGGATATGCGACTACAAACATTTAGCAGTATGTTTTGAATCAATATCAAGCGATTGAAATTGATTATAATGATAGCGATCATTGACTGTATAATCACAGGTAAGTACTTAGGTATAGAATTTGATAAGACATGTTTAAAGTGCTCCCACTTCATATATGTGAGACACTGGTATTCCTATCTAGACACATAAAAGCACGCCTCTTTCCCAGTGGTGTACGCAAAGACCACGGATTTCCACCTGCTATGGTCCTGGCATACTTCTGCCGCTCCTCAACTTTCATTATTGTCTTCATACATGCTCGCCGGTTACTGGTTCACTTTTACCCAGACCTTTATTCACCGCCAGGCGCCACTGGAAATACGTTCTGCTTGTAACCAGAGACTACCGGCGTTAGAGCGGCCGAAAAAAAAAGACCTTTATTCAAGCAAGAAATCTGGTATTTGGTCGCAATTTGCCCCCCTCAGACGATACTTACGAGCTAGTCTATTCACTCTCACTTCATCTGTTTTGTCAATCTACATGTCCGAACTATCTAAGCATTCCTTTTCTCCGCCATGGTTACTACATCTTCTGACACCCCACAACGTTCTCTTGTCGTATTTCTCATTTTGTTCATCAGAGTCACAACAGCCTAGAGCTAATAATATCGCTATTACATAATATGTTCAGGCTTTAATCAGTATCGGATATACTCACAGTAGCCGGCAGCTGCGTCAGTGGCGATACGATTATCTATACGAGCGCATTATCGCTCCGCACCGCCCCTGTAAACAAACAGCCTATATGTTACATGGTCATCGCATATATTATCTATTAAATATACATTATACATTTAATTAAAGAGAGAAAGGTAGTATACACCTTTCTCTCTTTAATTAAATGTATAATGTATGTGTAGGACGTCAATTCGATGAGAACCGATGAAAAAATTGTTTTGCTCCAATTTCATTTTACCGAAAAATACTGAGGTCTTTTTCTACTATATTATATGCTGACCCCGCAAACGCGGTTTTGACATAGGTAAGGTCACCCTCATCACTAAGGGGACTTAAGAAATTGTTAATGACCGATTCTCAAACGTACCAAATAAGTATGAACAAAACAAAACATAAAAATCAGTTTTGGGAACAAACACTGTGACACGAAGACACTCGCGGCTTCGCCTGCTTGACAAATTATATACACAAGATCCTAAAAATAAATAAAATAAAATAAAATAACGTTTATTATCTTTGAAATTTTTAGAAAATTATTTAGATTCGTCAAAAGTTGGTGTGACTACCGAGGGTTCCAAAATGCAACGAGATTGAGAAGAGCCCTCAAGAAACTCAGTTCGGCTTTTTTCAAAATATTTCATCTTAAATCTAATACTGAGTTATTTAGAAAGGAGCAATTCGTGTTACAACCAGGCAGCCTTGTCATCTGAGAAATCATTAATACGATAATAAGCTTTATGGCACAATTTACTTTTTATTAGTTTTTTAAATTTATTGACAGATAAATTTGCTATTTCGGTTGGCAATGTATTGTACATTAGAATAAAGTTCCCCGCAAAAGAATAAGAATCCTTCCTCGAAACCACTATATCCATTGGTGAAAACCGCATCAAACACAGTTGCGTAGTTTTAAAGATCTAAGCGAACGGAAGCTACTTTGTTTCATAAACTTTCAAAGTCCGCGAAGTTTTTTTTTATTAATGTTAAATTCTTTGATTTAATAGATGTTAGGACAATTTAGTCAACGCCATCTAGTCTCAAACTAATAGCAATAAATACTAAAAATAAGCGTAAATTGGTTGGGACGTATTATCGTTTACAGAAAGTTCATGACTCCTTTGCAGGATTTGGTGTGCGTTTTTATAACAAAATTCCTCTAAACATTATGAACCTTCCTTTGAATAAATTCAAAGTGGCTGTTACGACACACCGCCTAAACAAGGCATATTATACTATTAAAGATTATCTAAACGATACAGAGAAATGGCAATGAGTTGCTTGCTCATCACTCGAGCTACATATAGGGGTTACTTCTGTTTGAAATGTAGTTTTATTGCTGAAACTCACTTATTATTGTTAAATTATTATTATTATGATATTGTAAGGTATGGGTACTTTGAGATTATGCGGCACCTTTAACTAGTATTTGACTTTTTTTGTGAATAACAGAGATTCATAATTTTTAAGTTCACTTGGTCCACACATGGTCACGTACTGCCCTTGCCCTCTTTTTATTGTTGTAACAGAATCATTGTATTTACTGGCGAATAAAAAGAGTGGCCGTGAGTTTTTCTTGCCAGGTTATTTCCTCACAGGCTCTACCTATTGCCTTGCGAATCTGGCGGTAAATGTAAATGTAGAAGCATTTTCTTTTTTTGACGTTCATAAGTGTTACTTTGTGACCTACATGAATTAAGATATTTTGATTTTGATTTCTAAGCAGAGCTTGTGATATGAGTACTAGATAAACTGATATAAATACTTATATACATGTTTTTTTGTAAATACATACATATTATACATAGGAAACACCTAGACTTCTGCACAAATGTATGTGTCATCACACAAAGTTTGTCCCGACCGGGATACGAACCCGAGACTCCGGCGTCGAAAGCGGATGCACTACCGACCACGACACCAAAGCAATCCATCAAAAACTTTAATTGTGTAATAGGTATTATTTTCCCGAACAGTTTTTAGGTACTCTTAAACTGACATTTTGTCAAGAGATATCCCAATTGATCAAAGTACGTCCACCTAAGTCGACCCTTACCAGCCTGTGACTAATATTATGCACTGAAAATGTTATACAGAGTACTTATATCGACTATATTTATTATGATCACAAAATAAAATCTCCTAATCTATACTAGTTTTAAGAAAATAATTTCTTGTGACACAACTTTCACTGCGTAGGCGACCCCAAAGTCACCGGTTGAGGAATTCATGTTACTTTTTATCTTAGGACATTTCTAACAACATCTTAATCTAAAAAAAACGGCTAAGTGCGAGTCGGGCATGCGCACAAAGCCTTCCGTAGTAAAACGGCAAAAAAATCACGTTTGTTGTATGGGAGTACCCTTAAATATTTATTACATTCTTTTTAGTATGTCTTGTTATAGACATCAAAACCACATCTTCTGTGAAAATTTAAACGTTCTAACAATCACGCTTCATGAGATATTCCCCAAGACAACGGACGGACTTTGAGTACGGAATCTTTAAAAAGCAGAGCTTGTGCTATGATAAATAGATAACTGATACAACATACTTAAGATATATTAAATCTTATTTGACATTGTATGATTACATTGGTCATGTAATATTACACCAAATAATTCCTCCGGCTACCCATTATTACGCGGGTCTATGGGATTCTCTGGTGAAACAGGTAAAAAACGCGTTATCTCTGACGATAAGGGTGTAACTTTGTATCCTCGTATTTTAGAGAAGTCGAAAAACTAACAGCCACTCTTACAATATAAATTAATAAATAATTAGGACATTTCTGACACAGCGCAAAGCCTTAAGCCTTTTTTATGGGATCGGAAAAACATTCTTATATTTACTTGCATATACATCCATTTTATAGATGAACTAGCTGATGTCCACGGCTTCACCCACTTGACAAATGTGCAAAAAAACCTTCCTCGACTCTTCCCTTTGTGCTCGAGTCCGAATCAACCGGTTTTTTTGTGATTATCTACACTTAAAGGTAAAAACGGTAAATAACTTTTACTAGATAATATTATTAGTATAGTAATGCTAACTACTGGGCTCCGAGGTCGAAGGTTCCAATCCCACCCAGAACAGAACTGATAGTGATAAGCACCATGATTTGTTTTGAGTGGCGTAATCAATACATAGTATAGAACAAAGTCGCGTCCCTTGTCTGTCCGTCTCTATGTATGCTTAGATGTTTAAAGCTACGCAACGGATTTTGATGCGGTTTTCACCAATGGATATAGTGGTTCTCGAGGAAGGTTTTAGTATGTAATTTGTCAACCGGACGAAGCCACGGGCGTCCTTAAGTAATAAATAAAAAATTTGGACATTCTCACACAACATTATCTAGACCAAATATGGTAGTAAGTTAATACGAGCTTGTGCTATGGGATCTACATTTCTGAATTCACTAGTACGGTGTCTTGCGCGGTGATTCGCGCCGCACCACGCCATAGGTTTTGGCATATAACTTTTTACCCCTTAGGGTTAGGTCAAATTTTCGGCTTGCCACCAGATCGAGGGCTATCCATAGAGGGTTCAACCATCATTGGAGCATAAGCAGTTGTCGAGAGCTAAGGGGGACAAAAATTACATTAAAAAATCCTAAAAAAATGATTCTACACGGGAATAGAACCCGAGAGCGAGACTCCACCACTGAAAGGGTGAACAAAGCGTTTGTGTTGCTTACTTAATTGTGATGTACGTTTCGTCTTTGGTATATTAGTGAAGACCTTCAAATGCAGAAGTCTGATCAACACGTCAATACACAAAACACGACTTTACATCAATATCATTAAGTCTATATACCCTAAGGGGTAAGTAATTTTGTTGGTCCCACGTGAAACAAGCCTATTCCGGGGCACTATAAGCAATTCATAACCACTTTGTAATTCAAACCAAAATTCTAACAGCCAGGAAAGATGTTACATACGACTAAATAGAATCTCTGCAGTGGAGTCAGAGTAGATGTTGCTTAACCTTTGCAATGTGTCAACATTGTCGGTTACCACTAGACCACGAATACTAATAATAACTAGTTATCCCGGCGAACATTGTATCGCCTCAAATATAAAAAAAAAAAAAAAAGAATATTTTAATATTTCATGCAAATGTATGTATTATTAATTATAATTGAAAAACACGGCGGACGGACAGACAGACAAATTGTCGTATTAAGTATATAGATAAGAGGAAATATTTTATTGCGAGTTTACATTAAATGTTAATACTAAGGGCGGACTTGTGCATGAATAAATACGAGAGTTGGGTAATTTGCATGTGGCGGAATATTGCAAAGTAGTTAGATTTATTTTATTTACATTAAATGTGGTTCCCTGTCGAACTGATTTTCGAAATTCTTTCACTAATATGGCTACTTTTTTTCCAGTAATGTGTTCTTGTAGGAGAACGAGAAATCTCAAGCAGGCGGAGCCGCGATAATAAGTTAGTTCCAAATAAAATAAATAATACGAAACCAAGAGGAAGAATCGAGAGGCAGGTGAGGGTCGACCTAGGCGAACGTACTTCAACCAAATCGGAGATGTTTTGATCAAAGGCCAGTTCAAGAGTACCCAGAACCGGAGAGCGTGCTCATGCACGCTCTCCGGATAGTTATGAAAGTGAAAGAAACGAAAGAAGTATGCCAGCATCGTAGCAAAGGAAATTCCATTGTCTCTGCCTACCCCCCATGGGAAAGAGGCGTGACCATTATGTACGTACGAAACCAGACAGTTACTTTTCAATAAACCCAATAAAAATCAATAAAAATTATATTTAATGAAATACAAACAAAACTAAAATTTATTCAAATAATAACAAAGTTGATTTTACAATGACAATACATTGACAGTCCTTATTACGTATGACATAAGGTCTATTTTTAAATATTGGCAAGGTCAAGATGATATCATAAGGATTGTTTTTGTTGTAATGTGGGTGTCAAATTCCATAACTTGGTCTGCGCTTGCGCATCGATGCTACAATGATACGATGTAAATAAATTTAATATGAATACATACCTATAAAAACCGGCCAAGTGCGAGTCGAACTCGCGCACAAAGGGTTCGGTACCAAAACAGCAAAAAAATCACATTCGTTGTATGGGAGCTCCGTAAATATTTATTATATTCTGTATTTTTAGTATTTTTTGTTATAAAGACAACAGAAATACATCATCTATGAAAATTTCAACTTTCTAACTATCACGGTTCATGAGATACAGCTCAAGACAGACGCACGGATGGACATCGAAGTCTCAGTGATAGGGTTCCCGTTTTACCCTTTGGGAACGGAACCCTAAAAGATACTACTAATATACCACAGAATAGGGAATAGTACTACCTATCCATACTAAGAATTTAGTTTAAAACGACAATAGGCTCGCCCACTATTACGTGGAACTAACAAAGTGACTGGCGAAATGTGGGCGTATGAACGCCTCTGTATACCCCTTTGGGGATAAAGACGTGTTATGGTATTTAATCGTTAAAACCGTTAAACCCAAACGAAAACGAGACGTTAATTTTTCAACCGACTTCTAAAAAATGATTTTTTTTATCTTTGGACTGGGCGATTTTTTTAAAAAGAAATCTACTTCCCAAGTGGTCCCATTTCAATTTGGTCACATTCCGACATTTATTTGGTCCCATTTCAATTTGGTCCAATTCCGTCATTTATTTGGGCCCATTTAAATTTGGTCCCATTCCGACATTTATTTGGTCCCATTCCGACATTTATTTGGTCCCATTTCAATTTGGTCCCATTTCGACATTTATTTGGTCCCATTTCAATTTGATCGAATTCCGACATTTATTTGGTCCCATTTCAATTTGGTCCCATTCCAACATTTATTTGGTCCCATTTCAATTTGGTCCCATTCCGACATTTATTTGGTCCCATTTCGGTAATTTGAAGTCGCTTGTGTCAATTTTGGAAGTATATTTAAAAAAATTAATATTTTTGGACATTCTCACACAACGTCATCTAGCCAACCAGCGCTGTCTGATTTGCACCACCACGCAGACAGCATCGCTGAGGGACGACCGTTTATTCCACACTAGTATTAAAATTTAAATGTATTTATTTAAGGTAATTTTTGTTTTATTTACGAGAGTGGATTGAAAAGTAGTCGGCCTAACACTGATCCATTTAGTTCTAAAAATCAAATCTACCCACATTATTTAGTTCAGTTCAGACCTGTTAATTGTGTGAAGTTTGAAACGTGTGCGATAATTAGTTTTGATTTTATAAATTTATTAACAAAGCAATCTGACATCATTTCCGCAAATGGAGCAAATCGAGCAGCGTGCCGTCATTAAGTACCTCCATAAGAAGGGACTGTCATCAAACGCCGTCCATGATGATATGGTCAGTACATTAGGGGATTGCGCTCTTTCATATTCATCCGTCAAAAAGCAGGATAGCAGAATTCAAGCGTGGTAGAGAGAGTGTGAAAGACGAATCCCGCTCTGGAAGGCCTTCGACGTCCACTACTGACAAAAATGTAAAAAAAATACTCGATTTAATTATGGGAGACCACTGATTGAAAATTAGAGAGATAGCCGAGATTATAGGCATCTCTTATGAACGTACTCAAAACATTATCTTTCAACGTGTTGGGTTTCCACAAGGTGTTTGCGAGGTGGGTTCCGTGACTACTTTCAATTGAGCAAAAAAGGATGCGATTGACTATTGCACGCGACTGTTTGGAGTTATTTGATGCTGATGAATGTGATTTTTTGAATCGTTTTGTTACTATGGACGAAACATGGGTTCATTACTGTACACCTGAAACAAAACAACAATCAAAACAGTGGAAAAGACCTGGTTCACCACACCCCAAAAAGGCTAAGTCGATTTTGTCGGCAAGTAAGGTGATGGCTTCAGTATTCTGGGATTCGAGTCCCAGAATACTGAAGTGTGTGATTATGGTTGATTATCTTGAAAGGGGTCAGACTATAAACTCTGATTATTACTGCACCTTACTACGTCGTTTACGAGAGGAAATAAAAGAAAAACGTCCAGGAATGATCAGAAGAAAATTCCTGTTTCATCAAGATAACGCTCGTGTTCACACGTCTGTCCAATCAATGGCAGAAATTCACAACTGTGGCTTTGAACTGTTACCACATCCACCTTATTCACCTGATCTGGTACCGTCAGGCTTTTTTCTGTTCCCTAACCTAAAAAAGCACTTGGGAGGTCAAAGATTTTAGACAAATGACGAGGTTACAGCAGCAGTAGACGCATATTTTGACTCTAAGGAAGAATCATTTTTTTATGCTTAAATGCTTAGAAGGGAAGATGGCAAAAGTGCATTGAACTTGATGATGATTACGTTGAAAAATAAAAATATATTTCATTTATTATGTATCTATTTTCTTGGTTAGGCCGATTACTTTTCAATCCACCCTCGTATTTTTAGTTTTTGTATTTTTTGTAACCTGTCTAAGTGTTTGTTTTTGTTGTGTGGAGTAATAAATAAATATTTCTTTCTTAACCCAAACTAAGCTCTAAGCTTGTGCTATGGGATCTAGACAACTGATAAATCTATCTAAATACATACATGTTATACATAGAACATATACATCATACATACCTATAACACCAGAAACTCCGAAACAAACATTCTTTCACCATTGGAAAGCTACATTTACCCTGAGTAACATAGGCTACTTTTTATCCCGGTAATGTGTTCCCACGGGAACCGGGAACGAGGAAACTAATACACGCAGGCGGAGCGGGAAAAGGATAGATAGCATAATGGGAAGCATAAAACGTATCCATGACCCGTAAGTCTTGTGCGGGAAAAATGGGTCACGAAGCCCCAATGTAATGATTAGGAACTTGATCTAAGTTTAAGCTGCGGTTTGTTGCAACTTATATTACAGACAGACAGACACATAACACGCCTATATCCCCGAAGGGGTAGGCAGAGGTGCATTACACACGCACAATTGGTCAGTATTTTTGGTACAACGTAATAGGGGGCAAGTATTGCCGTCACCGGGCAAAAAAATAAATAAACCCGTTGCCTTGTGATGAAATGTTGATGAAAGGCAACAAAATCTTATGTGCCTGCCGCTATGGCACAGCCAATTAAAGTTCTGGGCGTCTTGGACTATATACAGTAGGTACACTTACAATACAGTTTACACTATGGAATACTTATAAATTCGAGGAACTCGCTTCCCTCTATTAACGCCCTCAATCACGCGGGATGACACACAACCTCCCTTGACTGAGGCCGCATAGGTGGCCAAAGTCAGCCAGCACAATGGTGTTACCCTTCCGAGGGAGAAACCGGGGTATCATTCAGCCTTTTGATCTCTTCGTGAATCTTCTACCCAGACGGACACGCGGCTAGGGCACTAACCCCCGAGTTAATGTCTAATGAAACAGCCGTTAGAGTGATCGTGACTGTTTATGGACTAGAATGCAACGTCACTTCCTTGGGTTCGGTTAGCTGAACGTCAAGTAATGCCTCCATCTTTGTCTCTGACACGCATAGCGAGAATGTTCGTGAATAAAATACATTTAAATAAGCGGATCTCACAAAACATGTTTATTAACTGTTTCGGTGGGTTGGGAGATCGTGGGTTCGATTCCCGGGTCGAATAGAATATTTGTGTGATCCACAGATGTTTGTTTCGGAGTTTCGGTGTTTTCTATGTAATTTATGTATGTATTTAGAAATGAGTGTTTTTCTTGCCAGGTTCATTCCTCACAGGCTCTACCTATTGCCTTGCGAATCTGGCGGTAAATGTAAATGTAGAAGCATTTTCTTTTTCTGACGTTCATAAGTGTTACTTTGTGACCTACATGAATAAAGAATTATTTTTTTTTTATATATATTTATCAGTTATCTAGATCCCATAGCAGAAACTTATAGCTTAGTTTGACTAGATGACGTTGTGTGAGAATGTCCAAAAATATTTAAATTTATTAAAAATACTTATCGCATTGCGAGAAGCTTCGATGATAAAATACATTTAAACAAGCGGATCTCATAAAACATGTCCGGAAGGACTCCATGTTAAGTTAACCCAACCAATTACTATCGTTATTGAGGTCGGCTGTGACCTGTATGCTAATTAAGCCGACGATCATTACTCTATGGTGTGAATTTGTGCTATTATAAGTGCGTTTTATTGAACCGACTTCAATAATTGACCGAGGTACCGGAGCGTTTACATTTTGAGAGTGGCCATGTTTGTGAAGTAATCAAACTAATCAACCATACCATAGTAAAATAGTTTACATCAGTGTTCGATAGATGGTGCTGTCAGTGGCGAATGTTCCATACATTCCTATAAGCCCGGAATTCCCATAATAATATTGTACCATTGACCCTAAAATAATATTGTGTATTGTAATATTAATATTGACCCTAAAAATGTCGATTGCGTCCAAAACGATTATTTCAAAATTAAATTTCGCGCGCTTAGGGTCAATCACCTATACCGCCGACACAAACCGTCCCTCTATCTATGCGTTGTGGTACTGACTGGTACTCTGTACGGTGTTGAGCGCGCAGATGTCATCTCGCTCGCACAAGTTGTAAGTAGACGCAATGCATGCCCGTTATAATCGGGCTTGCATTTTCTCTTTCACACCTATGGATATTTTCGCTAGCATACCACAATACTTAAGTAGGTTGGTATAGCAAAATCTACTCGCCTATGAGCCTGGTTTTTGCTCTGAAGTTCGTCGCACATCGGTTGCGTGGCGACCTATGCTATGTTCGCGTTTGTTTACTTCAGTTTCGCGTAGTAATTTGCTTGAGTGGGTGATTTTTTCAAAATTGTTTTTTATTGTTTAAAAGTTGTGAATTAGTTTATTTGAGTGTTAAATATGGAAGAAATTGTGCCTTGTGATGATTTGAGGTGCTGTAACGGTTTATTAAAAGACCAAAGGGTAAAATCATTAAGTTTGGATCAGAGAAAGTCGTTAGTTGTTTCTCCTAAACCAACTCCAGATTTGTATATTTCTAAAGTAAGTAAAACTCACTTGTCACGCCAATTTGCTGAAGAAATTTCAAAACACAATCCGCAAGTTGACCAAAATCGTAGTATTTTTCAAAGACTTGTAGATGTAGTTTGCCATTTAGCGCAACAGGAATTGCCTTTTAGAGGACATGACGAGTTCAAAGATTCATTGGTGGACGTTAGCCACCGCGAACAATTATGCCTGTAGTGATAATAGCGCATGAAATAAAATAGAAAAAAATCTGTTGTAATTTAACTTTGATTTTTAACCGACCTCAAAAATGGAGCAGGTTCTCATTTCGACTGCTTTTAGCTTTCATTTTTAACCGACCTCAAAAATGGAGGAGGTTCTCATATCGACTGCTTTATTTTTTTATGTTTGTTACCTCATTCGTGGATGCAGTCCTCAGCTTATGAAGCTTCGCCCCTGGGTGCTGAGTGCTGACTTCTCACTCACACTATGGGTGGGTTCAATCGAAGGTTTAAATTGTTTGTTTTGAATTTAATATAGTTCACCATGAGTTTGCGTTTTATTAAATATAACAATTTTGCTTTCGTCTGTCTGTTCGTGTTTCGGGCCGCATAGTGTTCTTTAATTTAAATATTTTCTCCATAGCAACCTTTTTTTATTCTGTGGTAATGTTCGGGAAGTCTACTGTTGGACCATATAGGCGATCACTACTTATTTCTGTGTACCATAAAGAGGAACCCGTTTAGTAAATGGTGCACCTGCTTATCAGCGGACATGCACAGACTTCACTAGTCACTTTTTAGGGTTGCTTACTAAAAGGGTAAAACGGGAATCCTATTACTAAGACTTTTCTGCACGTCCGTGTGTCTTGGGCTGTATCTCATGCACGATTCACACTACGCGCAGTCAGTGGAATTCCGATGTCTCCTTGGCGTATTCTCCATTCAGCCAATAAGTCGCTGAGTCGCAAAAATTTCGTTGGTAGAATCAGAGAACTGTCTATTAGCAGACATCCGATGAATTAGAACAGCGCTTTAATGCGAAAATTCTGCGGACTACCAACTGCTCGACCGATTACATGACGTATAGATCACTATGCAGTAGCAGCTTTAAGCTGTCCATCCTAACTGCTTCAAGCAGTCCGAGTATGCCATAAGACTTTAATTTTTGAGATTCATATTGTAAAATCATAATCATAACATAGTACGTAGGTCACACTATAAGTTTTGCGTAACTTAAAAAAACAACATGTTAAAACCAAAATATTATGTTTATTGCTTTTCAAAATACTGTCCTTTACATTTTGAACATTTTTTCATGCGATCGAACCATTTTTTAAAACAGGAGGACCACAGATCTGAAGGCATGTTTTCTACGTGCTGATTGAACGCTATCACTGCCTCTTCGGAGTTGGTAAAAGTGAAACCTCTCATCAAATCTTTGATTTTGGGGAAAATACAGAAATCACAGGGTGCTAGGTCGGGGCTATGCGCAGGATGGGTGACGAGTTGTACTTTTTCGGAAGCTAAAAATGACTTTGTTTTGTTGGCCGTGTGTGAAGAAGCGTTGTCATGATGTAGGAGAACGCGGCTTTTGGGTCGTCTTTCGCGAACTTTTTCTAACCCCCTGGGTAAACAAATGGTAGAATACCACTCGGCATTAACACTCTTTTGATCTTCAAGTGGAATTGTACAGATGGGACCCGTAGCTGAGAAAAAAACGCAATCATTTTTTTACCAACGTTTCTCGCCTGCCTCACTTTTGTTGGTTTGTTCTCATTTTCAAACACCCATTCACAAGATTGCTGTTTCTTTTCGGCTTCAAAACAATAAATCCACGTTTCGTCTCCTGTGACAATGTCATAAACAGCATTAGAATGTCCGTGGTCGTACTTCAGTAGCATCTGTGAGCACCATTCCACGCGAGCCCGCTTTTGCTCCGTTGTCAGTTCATGAAGGATCCAACGACAACAAAGTTTCCGAACTTTCAATTCTTCGTGTAAAATTTTCTGGATTTGACTCATGTCAATCCCCAATAGTCCTCGAATTGTCTCATAGGTAATCCGCGGGTTTTCTTCAATTAACCGCTTAACAGTAGCCACATTATTTTCGTTGACGGCAGTTGAAGGCCGCCCTTCACGAAATTCGTCATGTAAAGAAACTCTACCTCTCTCAAATTCAGCAAACCATCGCCTCGCGGTGCTCAAACAAGGTGCTTCTCTCCCAAAAGCTTTTTGAAGACGAGCGTCACAGTCTTGCGGAGAGAGAACTTTTAAAATCATAATAAATCATCGCTCTAAAATCTTTTCGACTTAATTTCATTTTCGTTGCATACGTAGAACTTTGATGTGTGATAAAAAACAATTGACAAATGATTTCCCGCCAATTGTTTTTTTTTATTACTAAGAAGGTTGCAACGTTTAAAAAAATATAACATTCGAAATTCAAATAGTTCCGATTAGCTAGAAGTGCAAATCTTTTAGTGTGCCCCATGTATAAAACAAAGTTGCTACCGATGTCTGTCCGTTTTTATGTTTAGATCTTTAAAACTACGCAACGGATTTTGATGCGGTTTTCACCAATGGATAGACTGATTTTATTTAATAATCAAAGTGGATAGAGTGGTTCTTGAGGAAGGTTTTAGCATATAATTTGTCAAGCGGGCGACCGCTAGTATTTAATAATTCAAAGTCATGAGGATAATAATGCAAATAAATATAGCAATTTGCAATCGTAAATAATAATAATTATTTTGGTAAATTAGTTTTAAAATTATCATAGCGACCGCAAATAACCTAACTGTGTTTGTGGTTGCTAAGTAACATACATATAACCCATATAACTATAACTATAATATATGCTGGTTTTGTCAGTGCATAGGGGTCTTACCAAGACCTTTCCAAGCCATGCTTGCTTGGAGTGATGATAATGTGGCGGAAGCCTGCCGCCAATATGCAGTAAGGTTTCCAAATCTACCTACACCGAGCCAGGCAACGATATTATCTGCCACACAGCGATTACGGACAGTTCCAGCCCAGGTTCAGTGATAGTGGTCGTCCACCGAGGTACTCAGTACGGGAACAAGAAGCAATGACGCCACGCTAAGGTTTAATGTATCGCAGTTCTTCGCGTGGAGTGTCATTCACAACGAAGCCAAATATCCATTCCATCTTCATCGTGTCCAGGAACTCACCGACCAAGCGCGCGCGAGGAGCTTGTGGCGTCCTTCCTTCAGTTTATGAATGAAACATAGACTTAATAGTGTCGCGTTATAACAATAAAAACTTGAACTCATTATTAAGTAATGTATTCAGTTTTATTAAAAGTCGTAGAACAAACGTTGTTACTTATGATATCTGCTACCTCCCCTGAGAGGATGCTAGTTAATTACAAATAACCCTCTATATATGAAAATGACAAAGATTAATAACCTACGTTTGGTTAGACTGTTAAAGTGATAATAAAAAAGTAAGTTCAATGTATGCACAGTTATTTGCATTGTGGTCTAAGGGCAATGACATTACAATGTTACCTATTTGAAGTATAGTTCAATATAATGGTAGATTGTTAACCAAGGTATGAATGCATCCTATTTCTGACGAGATATTATCTGCCATGCCAGAAATGGGTATTTTTAACCGAGTTACTACCTCTACTTTTCATTACAAATACGAGGAAAGCTGATAAAAAATTATAACAATAGAGATTGATCACCTTTTTTTTTTATTTTTGCTTTTCATTGGCACTGTTTAGGGCAGGCGGTAGTAACCTACAGGTGAAGTTGCCTTGAACCAAAAATATAAATGAGTTGAAAGACTTTTTTTTTCTTGTTTTTTCTTGAGGCTTTGAGCAGCCCATGCCAATAAAGACAGCCTCATGGTTGCACCCATATTTACTTTATATTGAGAGTCCAATATGGCCCTCCACTTCGCTTACAACATATTATAACGATACAGAATCTTGAGATGTGGGATCAGACAAAATGGCAGTTCAGTTCTGCTCTAAAAGTGTGATAGGTATTGTTATTTTCTTTAATTTTTAAGCGTTCCACACTATATTATATCCCAAAATTAATACAACTAACGCAATAACAGAAAAACAAGAGTTTCCTTATGCAAATCAAATGCCTCACAACTCAGTCTATGAAGCATTTTAAAGTGTAATGAATTTTCCTCATCAAGAAATATCCTCCCATGAGAGATAATATTAGATTTTTTTTTTGTTTCCCCAACTAGGTTGGGAGACAGCTAAGTGGATGATGATGTACGATATTGTTTCAGTAGAATAAAACAGAGCGACTATAACAAGATAATATTACTAATAATTATGTATTTCTGAATGTTTTATTTAGTCAAGTCAAAGGCTAATGATATGGAATAAAAAACAGCAAATGATCTTAAAATGACATTAGCCAGTGAAGATTCTGCAAGTGTTCTTAATTTAAATCACCGATATCTAGAAACATCACACAAACAAACCCAGCTGTAATTGCGTACATTAATCTATAAATAACTTACAACTGAAATACAAAATTACATCTTGAATTACATTTTGAATAAACATCAGATAAATTAGATAGGTTATAAAATCATAGTTATTTTCCATATCATCGAAGAAAGAGTTATAAATAATTAAGTTAATAAAGAAAGCTAGCCTTGACGATGTCTCAGCTTTTTATACTCACTGAGTAAGCAAAGTATCGACGAATTAAAGACTTTTATGATTCATGAAAACAAATCATAACTTTTTACACTTCTAATCACTTAGCACTTATTCAGTATTAACTCTTACACAAGATTTTGCGTTCACTTATTGACGAAATAAGGTTTTATAAATTATTTTCAAGAATAATCACTCAGCAGGGATTCAGAAATGTCCATTTTTGACGTTTTTTTTTGCCATTGGTATTGCTATGTTGCTCGTTACAAAATTGTACAAAAAAATTTGGTAGAGTTATTGATTTTGGTTAAATTACATAGAATTGGTTTTATGCATTAGTGAAAACTTTATTAATTGTTCGCACTAAGTATGTATTCCAATTTTATTTAAATTAAATAAAAGTAATCACAATAATCAGTTTATCCCACACACACCCTGGTAAGCTGGTAACATTTATGTGTTTCATTACTCGCAGAAAATAATTTTTTTAACGCAATACTTACTAATAACATAATTTATAAGGTTAATTACTATTCATTATTATAAAGTTATATTCAAAATTAGTAATTTGTACAATAGTTTTACGTCATAAAGCTTTAAAATATTTGATATTTTAGTAAAATTCCGTTCCGTTCTAAGAGAGAAACCTCAGATCGACGCTGGACAGACGGTACCTACGGCGCGGCGGCGGCGTACGCCCGCCTTGTCACCATTTTTTTTTGTCTGTAGTGTTGCATTTTTTGACGCTTTGTTGACGGTGTCATCATAGGAATTGATAAGAAAATAACAATTAAAAAGCTGTATTATATGTCCGTACAAACTGAATTAAATAATTTACTATTGTCCTAGAAATATAGTTAAAAACTGTGTTGTTAATCTATTCATATACTGGCATAATCTAAAATAACCTCTCAGTATGGATGCAGATATTTTTGGGGATTTAAATGTTTTATCAGGCAAGAACACCCCCAATAATGATTTCAAAAGTAAGCTGAAGTCTAAATCATCAACGCTCAACAAAAAAGAGAATAAACATCATTTGAGTACTAAACTAGCTGTGAAATTGTTGTTGGAAGGGACACTGAAATCGAAAGTATGTCGATACTGTCTCAATGTAACAACAGGATTGTCTGAACTTGATCAGATTATGAATATTGGTGGCTCTGGAAATATATATAAGGTCACCATAAGAGATATTGTTGCTAGTTTCCACCCATTCAAGGTGAGTTATTTGCTATTTAGTTGTAATAACTAAAGTGTGACTACCTCTGTGACTGTTTGGTTTGTTGTCTGCTAAGCTACTACTAATTTTGGCTAATAATTTCAGTACCTATTTAGGTACCTATATGGTAACAAATACAGATAGGTTTTGCATTTATAATTAAGAAATTAGCAGATTCACATGGCTCTACCTTTGTTTACCTGAATAAAAGGTAACCATAACACCTAGGAAAAATGCACCTACATTTATTTATATATATTCTTATTATAAGGTATTTATGTACCTACTAAATAATATAGTTTTAAGATTTATTTTCTAATACAGTTCTGTAATATTTATATGTATTTTTAAGTTTAAGGTATATCTATGGGCCGTAGAATAAGTTAATAAAACTTGTAACTGTTCTCATGTAGCTTGAAATAAATGATAAATAAAAAAATAAAAATTTAGAAGAATTTTGTGAATTGGTCAAATACCTACTTTCCAAGAATACAAGAAACACCTATTTACCTTTTTATAATATAAGTATAGAGGAGTAGTCCAAGTGCTTTTTTTTTCATTACAGGTCACAGATGATCCAAATTTCCCGAATAAGATTTGTCAGAAATGTGTTGACAGAGCCCTCGGTGCATATCTGTTCACACAGCAGTGTGAGCAAGCTGAACGAGCAATGTTAAACTGCTTTGATGACATTTATGAAAAATTTATAAAACTCGATCCTATAGAGAGGCAGAAGAAACGAGGCAGGCAGAAACTAAACCCAAACTTTAATATATTACATGCAGAACACTACCGAGTTATAGATTACGCAGAACCAATCATAAATATTGTGAACCTAGGTGCTGAAACTGTTACTAAAGAACCCAATTTAACCGATCTAGAATGTAAAAAGTGCTGGCAAGTGTTGCCGAATTTAGAATCTTTAATGAATCACGAGAAAATACATCCAAAAACAATGTGGTATCATTGTCGGATATGTGGAAAGTCATTTCCGAAGTCTAACCAGTTGAAATCACATCACAAAAAAGTTCACATTGTAAGTAAAGCACTGTCTCCAAAAGTAGAGACAGTCTTTAAATGTATAGAATGTGGTCTCACAACTGATAATTATATTCAGCATTTGCAACATATTGAGAAACATAAATTAAAAAACATAATGCAACATCTAGTTGAAAAGAAAATGGATATGCTTTGTGCTGTCTGCTTCAACAAAGGGACAAATATGTCAGATTTGGATGAAATGGTGTCCGTTCATGGCGGCCACCCGGCTCTCATGGGTGATAAGTCACTGACCACACTCTTGACTACTACTTTACCTGATGTAAGTATTAAACTTCATTTCTTGCTATGTGTACGGCTTAGCAACTTAACTGCCAGTGGAAATTCCTGGTGACAGGAGGCCAGATTGAATTGGTCCGTAGATATGTTATCATCACGCTCGACTCACACCATGCACATAATATACTATTGGCAGTTAAGTAGTTAAACCCCCTATAAAAAATTCACTTATTACATAAGTTATGCTTCTAATTGTCGGCACTTGGTGGAACATATAGTAATACATTATGAAATAAACTCACTTTTACACATTCTCCACAATTTTTATTACATATTTCATTTTATTTCAATCTTGAGAAAACATTAAATTGATTGATCCTCAAGATTGTTTTGTTTGGTATTTGGTTTTTGTGATAAATGTAAACTATGTAAGGGAAGTGAATTTGTGTAAAAGAACACCTTTGATAATGCCGGAGCGCGAAACCGGTCAGGTGTTGGAAATAAAAATTATGGAGCATGTGTAAAAGTGAATTTATTTCATAATATATTACTTATTACACCTACATCGGCATTGATAGATGTTACTAAATTTTTTGAAGGGGAAGAGGAATGTGACTATTACTGAAAGTTAGAAGCATCAGTAGAAGTCCATTTTCAACCTACTTTAAGGTTGCAAGTGGCCTTAACGGCCAATAGGCATTTTCACATTGCATGATAACGATACACGATATTGTTACGACATAGTGCAATGTGTGTGTTCTTTGTATCAGGCTAGGGACCCTCATTTCTACATAATAAAACTAAAGTATAAAACAGTTTAGTTGCAATTTAATTTCAAAATATGTGGTAGATATGTTTGTCTAATGCTTGATGGAAATCTAATACCAACAATACAATGTTGGTATTAGATTTCAATCAAGCATTAGTCTATGTAGCCAAGTTTAAAAAGAAATCGTTTTTAAATGATGTTTCTTGACAAGTTATCCTTAGCTATCTGGTTTGGTTCTAGCCAAAATCATACAAATACCAAGACTTGTGCATACCATCAAAAGCTCAAATTATGACCATATCCAAAAAACAGAATGACATCCAAAAAGACAAGACAATAAAGAGGATCTACACTTTTATGAAGGATTTTTCATTTTCAAATCCAAGTATTGTGTCTAAATATAACATTAAATCAGATCGCTTCCATAGCTTTGTATTCTCTGACCCTGGTGACTTAAACAACATAAATATCAAAGAAATTGATTATCAGTTGAAGATTGATACTAAAATGGTAGAAGTGATTGATATAGCTGAAGTAAATGATGCAAATATTGATATAAATACAAGTAAGTATTGTGAGACTGTGAATAAAACCGTAGTAAATGTTATTTCTGACATCAACACAGTAAATAAAAAGATAGACGAATATGTCATGAAAATTGCAGTAGAACCTTCTTATACACAAGATTATAAATTTTCTGACCCACAAATTATACTTAACATCGAATTTAGAGATGTAATAGCTAATACAGCTCAATATGAATTCTCAAAACCTTACTATGTAGATGTTAAACAAAATTATGAAACAAATTACGCAATACCAAAAGAAATGGATGTCGAAATCAGAGAAAAGCCAACAAGAGAAAAACTGGTGTTATTTGAAAATACTTTTGAATATAATAAGACCGTAGAAAGTCCAACTAAAAAGACAGAAAAGGAAGTAAATTGTAAATTTTGTTGGATATTTGATCTTACCGGTTTTTGTGATATATGTAAAAAACCTATCAAGAGAAAGCAATATAAATCTACTAATAAACAAAATAATACAAATGATACACTTCCATATAAGAACTATTCACAGAAAATTGATGATAAAACAAACCAGTATTGTATTTCTGTAATTACAAATAAACAAGAACACGACACCGAATATCGTAATACCATAAGCTCAGTAAATAAAGCAAAAGAAAATGAATTCTTTTTAGAAGAGAATACAGTTGATAATAGTAGTCAAAATAGTAAAAATAGTTATTCAAACAGAATAGAAGTTCATGAATCTAATAAACAACAAAACAACTGCAAATATTATAACACCATAAGCTCAGAAAATAAAGCAAAAGAAAATGAATTCTTTACAGCAGATAATACAATTGATAATAGTATTAAAGATACTGATCTAAACAATGATTCAGAGATCATTGAAAATATTGAATGTAACGAATTAAAAACTGGAGATAATATGGAACTTGAGCCAGTTAATATAAATATGGATTTTGAAACTTCTATTTTCATTAATAACTACGATCTTAATGAGAATGCTGTTGAAAAAATGGATTTTGAAGAAACACCAATAGTACGATTATTAGATAAAGAGTTCAATTGGGACAAATCTAATATGAGCTTTAATACTGATAGCCCAACAAATGTCATAACAGCATTCCCTACTATAACACAGACAAATCTGCAGTTTAATATAGGCAGTAGCACAGAGCAGAAGTCTTTGAAAAAGTTGAGACCTTACAAGAAACACGCTAAAAGTATAAAAATACTTAGTTGATATGCCGACGTTACTACGATGATGAAACTAGCGCCCAGCAACAAGCACTATCGACTCGGGTCACGTCCCAACTGAGACTGAGTACTATCACGCACTAAGGGCAATTTTCCCATCATTATTTTTTCCACCAGAGCATGTGGATCTCGACCGCAATGCGTGTCATTATTGTATGAAATTTGACACTCATTTTCAAAAATGGACTTCGGTAGATCTTAAATGTATTTCAATATCCTCTTAACTAGGAAGTTTTTCTAGTAATAAATATAGCCTAAATTTTCCGTAATAATTTACTATTATAATGGTGAAACAATTTTTGAAACTTGTTGATTAAAGGTTTATTCACACAATTTAGTGAAGCCTCCGGCACAGTTCAGTATCAGTGCAAAATGTTCTTTCATACTTTTTCTATGAAGACGTCAAATTCATACTGACACTGACATGTACATAGAAAATGTATGAAATAATATTTTGCACTGATACTGAACTGAGGAGAACTTGGATGTTTGGCGAGCGCGTAGCTGTTAGCGCTTTTTTTTGTCTGATAGCCCTGGGCAAAAATCCAGGCCCAAACACTTAATTGTAATACCGAACAACGTGTCCTTATCCCGCACCGCGAACTAGTTCTTCTGTGCGGAAAAAAACAAGCACTTGACTTGACACTGGCGAAATAATCGATGAACATCCATGGAGCCACGTTTTTAAGTTTTTAAAAGAAGAAGTAGAATTTAGATTGAACTTTCCTTACAATAATGAGTATTTGTAACTTATGCAATGTTATAATTATCGTAATACTTATTATAAGCTCTCTAATCTTTACAAATATTTTAACTAATAAAATAATACAAAAATTGAATCTTACTTTTATTTGTATCCTACCTCATACAAAAAGTGGCGTGTCAGGGTGTATTTATCTATGTTTAGTATGTATTAAGTATTACATGTTTATCAGTTACTAGTACGGTGTCTTGGCGGATGCCAAGATTTTGGCCTAGTAACTTTTGACCCTTTAGGGCTAGATAAAATTTTTGGCTTGCCTCCAGATCGAGGACTATCCATAGAGGGGTCAACCATCATTGTAGCATAAGCAGATCTCAAGAGCTAGGCGGGGTTCCGCACTTCCGCATTTCTATATTTAGATAGATATATAACATAACACTTATGTATAATAATTTTTAACTACCCACACCAAACAGATTTTCATTGGATTTTTATAACTATAATTCTTTTTTTTTCTGTTGCAGATGACCCAAATACTGAATTTTATTGGTACAAAAATATGTGATAAGTGCCTTAACAATGCAATAACTTCATATATATTTATACACCAGCATAACTTCGCGAGACAACGATTAAAAACATGCGTTACTGAGATGTTAAATAACATTAAGAATATAGTACCTAATGTCAATGTGTTTGTAGAAATATCACTAGAAACTATAATGCCAGCGACAGAGGCCAATGATGAGACGTTACTTTTAGATGAAAATGATTATATTGATGAAACTAAGCTTAAAGTTCATGTCTTAGAAGATGAATTTAGAGTTAAATCAGACAGTGATAGTGAAGAATCGATTAAAGGCGAAATACCATATGTTAATACATCAAATAAGACATATAATACTTATAAATCAGCTGTTAAGACATCAAATAAGACAAAAAATACTAAAATCAAAGAACCTGTTATAACTACAGATGTTGTGGACATGGATTTCTCAAATAATCCAGCTAAAAATGCAACGAAAGCTTATAAAAATAAAAAGTTGATGAACGGTTTACATTCAAAGTACTCTATGGATGTTTGTAGTGAATTTTTAACGTTTAATGATCGGTCAATCAAAAAAGTCTGCTGCAAATTCACTTGTCCATTATGTTATAAACATTTTATATCAGATTATTTCCTTAAAAGGCATATTATTAAACATATAAATAAAACCGTGCAATGTGCTATGTGTAACATAGTATTTATATCAAAATTCTATTTATATGAACATAAGAAAATGTATCATATGATGGAGAGAGACTATTATATGTCCTGTAAAATATGTGGACGGTCGTTTTTAAATAAAAACAAATTAAAAATACATGAAAATAATCACAGAACAACTAAATGTGATCTTTGTTGTAAAGTATTTTCTACACAAAATCAATTTAACAATCACGTACAAAGACACGGAGTCCAACTAAAATATATAAACCAAAAGTCTTCCAAAACGTGTAGTTTCTGTGAAAAAGAGTGTCCAAATAATAACGAACTATCTCTTCATGTGAATAAAGTGCATTTACAAATAAAACCTTACGGTTGTGATATGTGTGAAAGACAGTTTTATACAGAAAAAAATTTAAAGTATCATAAAAAAGTGCATAGTAGACGTTCCAAGGAAACTTGTGAATTTTGTATGAAGACTTTCAAATGTAGGAAGCAATTAGTTACACATGTCAGGAAGCATATTGGCGTGAAGCCGTTCCATTGTCAGGTTTGTGACCAATCATTTTATTCTACGTACAAGGTAATGGAACATATGAAAGTGTATCACGGTGGTAGATTCTGTTGTAGGGTTTGCAAAACGACATTTGTAACGAAATATGGACTTAAAGATCATGTTCTAAATGAACATGGTCTCTTTTTGTAAGTATGCAAGTAACACTATAAAAATGCATACAGAGTACAAGAAAGTACACAAATAAATATGTTAGGACAATTCACACAACGCCATCTAGTCTCAAACTAAGCAGAGCTTGTGATATGAGTACTAGATAAACTGATATAAATACTTATATACATTTTTTTTCGTAAATACATACATATTATACATAGGAAACACCCAGACTTTGGCACAAATGTATGTGTAATCACACAAAGTTTTTCCCGACCGGGAATCGAACCCGAGACTGGCGTCGAAAGCGGATGCACTACCGACCGCACGCAGTCAAATGTATGCATATTATTTTTAATAACCCGTTGTTATAAGTCTCATCTCTGTATCTGCTTGTGTATTTATAGCAGCTAAAATGTGGATTATTTGAGTGAGATAGTTCTTAGATATAAATTTTGAAGATCACTTCTCAAATTATGTCAGGGTTTTGTTTACATATTTATGATTTTTAGCTATCTGTCCTTGTCACACTTGTACAAGTACATTATTATTTTAGTTGAGGAAGTGAGATAGAAACGCAATCCTTCTTGGTTTCCATTATAATGTTAAATATAAGTATGAAATCTTTAAATCAAGAAAAAGACTTTTTAAAACAAATATTATACCACTTTATTTACGTCTTATAATACAGTGTGCCTTCCTGCAAAAATATATTTTATTTCCAGGCAAAAAGGTTTTATTTATAATAATAAAATCCGTTGTTATATAGTAATAAATAATAAGCAGTATAGTTATCTAAACTGTCATTGGCCCTATTGTTAGCTTATAAATAAAAAAACTGGATATTTACAATGTAACACAACTAGAGGGCACTGTTACCAACAGTGCCCTCTAGTTGTGTTCAAACGTAACGGCAATATTACTAAGAGCCTACCATAGTTGTTAGTTCCTTAGTTGTTGGTAGATGGCGTTCTTAAGCTAAGTTCTTGATATTTCGGCATTATTTCAAACTCTTTGATCACGAAACACAAAATTATGTTTTTCTTTCCAATATTTCATTACGGAACACCTCTGGAACTTAGAATTTTTCTATTTAACTTATAGTTTAAACTAGGTTTTTTTATACTTTTCCACGGAATGGTAGTAGATAGGTACAACTATGAAATTTTAATATTACATAATATATGATTGTTTATAGAGTATATTATTTGTTGTTTTATTATAGTCTGAGACGCCCAGGTTTTATGATTGGCTGTGCCACAGCGGCTGGCACGTAAGATTTTGTAGTCTTTCATCAACATTTCATCACAAGGCAACGGGGTTTCATTTTTTTTTCAAAATTACAGTATAGCTTCTAAATTTTAATAAATTCATTCGGCCATTTTGGATATAATTATAAATATGCCCGGTGACGGCAATAGGCTTTTCCCCTATTACGTGGGACTAAAAATATTGGCAAATTGTGGTTGTGTAATGCACCTCTGCCTACTCCTTATGGATAGGAGGATATAGGCGTGATATATGTGTTTGTTTATTATTCCCGTTACTCATAGTTATAATGATGAAATCACATAGTTTTTTACCTCAGAAGGGGTAGACAGAGGCACTCCACAAGTCACAATAAATTATAAACTTCATAAACAATTTTAAAAGAGCTAAAATCGCTTGATAGGATGTAACAAGCGGTTACTGCTCGAGCTCCTTCTGTCAAGTTATTCTAAATCTTATGTATTGTATTACTGTTTTCGGATAATTTGGAAAGAATAAAATATGCAAAAAAAAATCATCACACACATTTATTCACATTCATTTAATATTCTATTAACAAATTTGTCAATAAACTTAATAACTATTTTTAAATATTATGTAATTCATACAAAATTACTGTCATTATAAATCATCATCATTCACCAAGCCATTTCCCAACGCAGTTGTGGTCGGCTTTCCAGTCTTACTGCCATTCGGCTGAACTTCGATATTTTCTATGAAGCGACTGCCATCTGACCTCCACAACCCATGGGCGATATCGAAGTTCTGTAGATAGACCGGTCGGATTTTTGATTTAGGGCTCCAACTACCTCTAACGACTGCCATAGATGTTCGTATGACAACCGGGACCGACGCGACAACGTGCTCTCCGAGGCACCGAGAGGTCTGTCTTAAGAAATCACCCATCCTAAGACCGGCCTGACTAGATTTTGCTTAACCTTTGCAATGTGTTAACATTGTCTGGACCACTAGACCACGAGCCCCTCTTATTATTAATACACTGACATAGTTATTTGTATACAACTAGCTTAAGTATTACCACGGCCTACGTCATATAGATTTCTCATTCCCACTTCCCACGGGATAAAAGTAAAAGAATTTTCAATATTGTAGTTTCAGTAGTAGTAGTTCTTCAGTAGTTTCCGAGTTCATAGTTAATTACAAACAAACAAATCATTCCGCTTTATTATATTTGTAAATAAATAACACAAAATCACGTCTTTAAATCCTATGTGGTAGAAGAGGCGTTAAAATCTACAAATAATTGTAGGGACACCCACCAGTCGACAGATATGAGATAACAACATAAAAAGTACAGTCGAATTGTGAACCTCCTTTACGGTTCCTATTACTGAGACTTCGCTGTCCGTCCGTCTGTCTCAAGGCTGTATCTCATGAACCGTGGTAGTTAGAAAGTTGTAATTTTCACAGATGATTTATTTCTGTTGCCGCTATAACAACAAATACTAAATTCTCGCTAAATCGTTCCTCTTTTTATTGATGTTGTGCACCCATACTCTTTTCTTCTGTGACCGTGATAGAGCATATAAAGTTAATAATTCTTCCTCATTAGAATCACCCGACATCTCAACGAACAAAATTTTCACACTCTGCTATCGATCTGTAGTGCTCTGGCGAATGATATGTCGCGTAAGAGCGTCGTCGTCGGGCTAATCTTTTGGTGTAACATGAAAATAGCGTGACGTTAAAAGGCGACGCTCACGCGGCGTTATTAACGCCTTCTGTTTGGTAAAGCCTTAAGTCAGTTAAAAATGTTCTTTAACAACATGTTTCATAAAAGGAATCAGATTGATAGTTATAAAATTACAATCTGGGCATTTAGCCCTTGCAGATAAATTTAACATCTGCTCCCTATATGACATTAGGTATTTATAATGTACACATGGTGCTTCATCACACTCGGGACATTTAAATCTACAAGTGTGACTTTTTAAATCATATTTATTATAACTTCTTAAACAAGTAACGCATTTAGAATCATAATTCCTATGCCATAATTCTTTATGTGCTTCTAATGCAACATTAGTATAATATACAACATCACAGATATAACATATATGTATATCATTTCTGTGACATTTCTTCAAATGTGCCAACAGTCCGCCATCTTGAACTAACCCGTTACAAATCCGACATTTCGACTTGAAATGTAAAGAAAAGTGTTTGGTTAAACTTTCTGACGTTTTACATTCAACATGACATATCCGACATTTGTGATTGACATTTCGACTTTCATATTCTATAATACTGTCAATGTCATTTGTTGAACTGTCAAAGTCGTATTTTAATAGTCTGTTTTTGTATTTATCGAATTTTGATCTGACGTTTTGATTATTTTTAATATTAATTTCTATATTATGTTTTTTTGTATCGTACAGTGAGAATACAACGTTTTGTATGTCTGTTTGTTTGCTTTTAACTTTGTTTCGTATGTAGCAGGTTTTGTTATATAGTTCTGTTAGATGATTGTTGAACATTTTGGCTGTTTCTCTAGCATTTTCTATGAATATGAAAGACTGAATTAGATTTGTTGTACAACTGTTGCAAATGCGAGTATTCGACAATAGATTTTCCGTCTGAAATGAAAAAAAAAGTTATTAAAATATCCATATCAATCCAATCCATACATAAAAATAAATGCATATTAAAGTATATATGGGACTGACATAAAAGAAATTAATCGTTTGTTCTGGATAATCTCTGAAACGGCTGAATCAATTTCAATAGAACTTTCACAGACAGATAGCTGATGTTACAAGGAGTAACTTAACCTAAATCACTTAAGGATAATGTAGCTAAATATTAAATCAGTTCTCAGACCGCTGAGATGCTATTTAGTGGTATGCAACATATGTCCTGGCTGCAGGAATATTAGTTTGAATTACAAAATAGTTATGGATTTTCTATAGTACGCGGTAACGGCTTGCCCCCTATTACGTGGGACCAAAAAAATTGCTGGCAAAGTGTGGGTGTGTAATCCACCTCTGCCTACTCCTTCGCTATACTTACATAATTAAACACAACATTAGCTATATCTGCAAGCTTTCTATTATGCTTATCGCTGTGCAGCAATATCTCGAAGTGATCGGTCAACATGTTCGATTCCTCGTCCGGGTCAAGGCATATACCACAGAACCTAGGGTTATGTAATATGTGATTCAATTTTGACTTCCAAAATTGTTTGTTTCGAGGTTTGTTGTAGTAAATGTCTGTAAATGAAAAAAAATATTTTAAATATTTTAGAATTTTTAAGGCGTTCGCACGGGCGTTTAATAAATCGCGACGTATTTTAAACGCCAGTTAGCGCTTATAATACAGCACTGCGTTTAAAAATCCGTCGCGATTTAAATCCGCTGCTGTGTGAACAAATTCTAGGCACTGGGCGCATTTTTAGCGCGCTAAACAATCTCTAATAATCTGATCCATTTTGGACATTAAGCTTGTGTTATGGGATCTAGATAACTGTACATAAATATTTATACACCTACTTCTGAATACATACATATTATAGATTTATTCTAACATATTATTATAGTTTTCTCGTTATGCATAGGCAAAATTGTGGAGCATGCTCATGTACAAGAATTACTATATGTTCCACAAGTGCCGACAATCTAAAGCATAAATTATATAGTTTTTTTTTTATTCCCCGGCCTACGTCCGTTGTCGGGCGTCTCTGGAACATAAATAGGCATAAGCTAAGTGTTCCTGCCGAAGCTGTGATATGAGAACACCATTGCATAGGGCGACCACTCAATAAATAAATATGTTAGGACAATTCACACGCCAACTAGTCTCAAACTAAGCAGAGCTTGTGATATGAGTGCTAGATAAAATGTTACTAGGTATGCAATGCATACTGCTGTTGCAAAAAACTGAGCGAAGTGTTAAATTTTCGAACGACAAAGATTTTTTTTTATGTTCAAACTTTTTTTTAACTGCGAAACGTATGAAAATCAATTTTTCGGTGATTATGCCTCGATGGTATGTTCGATTTTAAATTTTTTTTTTTGTTCTAAACCACCCTCACGCCACACGTTATCACTGTGGTAAGTTTGAAGGAGATCGGTTCAGGCGTTTAGGAGGAGTATGCGAACAAACGAAATACACAAGTCGCCTAAGATTGAGCTTCGCTCAATAAATACTTATATAAATTTTTTTGTAAATACATAGTACATATTAACATCCAGACTTCGGTACAAACGTATGTGTCATCACACAAAGTTTGTCCCGACCGGGAATTGAACCCGAGACTCCGCCATCGAAGCAGTCTAGTTACACCCACTAGTTATGTTAGTATAAGGAGCACTCACCAGTATTAAGTGTGTCTGTACATCCGTCCCACTCCATTTCATCATCGCTAACAATCTCATACATTGCACCGTCATCTATATTTGTGACCAATCTCAGTCTTAATTCTGAAACACAAAGTAACAAAATATTTGTAATGTAGTTAGAAGAAATATTTGTTAAAGAATAAAATAAAATTGTCACTTCTCGTTGTAACCAATTTCAGAAAAAAGATGGAAGTTTTCAATTCGATTGTATGTTTTTTTGTTATCTTTCGACTTGATATATTCGATTATTTTTTTTATTGATAGCGTGATCATTCCCCTTTGGTCCTATTCCGACAATTTGAAGTATATTTTTGTATTGTCATTGTTTGACGTATTTTTAGGGTTCCGTACCTAAAGGGTAAAACGGTAACCCTTTGGAACCTTTGGAAAGAGACAATCGGCTAATTTCGGCTTCGTAGAGCATTATCTCTGTCGCACACTACCTATGTCGCGTTTTGTCAGTCATAATGTGAACATTTTTTTTATTTTCCCGAACCTAAAGCCAACACTTATAGCAAAATTGGTTTATTTTATACAATGAATAAAAAGCATTATTAAAAGAAGCAAATCATAATTGTTTTAACAGCTTCTAATAGATACCGGACTGTTTGTATTTCGTGCGACAGAGATAACGCTCTACGAAGCCGAAATTAGCCGATTGTCTCTTTCCAAAGGTCGATGTGCAATATTTATCGCCGGGTACTGTACTGAGACTTCGCCGTCCGTCTGTCTCCAGACTATTCCAGGATAGCTAGAAAGTTGACATTTTTATAGATGATGTATTTCTGTTGCCGCTATAGCAACAAATACTATAAAACAGAATATCTATATAAATAGAAATTAATCACCGTTCGTTTGTTATCTTGGCCCCAAAATATTCGTAGAATTTCAGGGAAGAGAAGGCGGAACGAAGTTTGCCAGGACCACTTTTTTTGCTGTTTTGATACGGAACCCTTTGTGCGCGAATCCGTCTCGCATTTGGCTGATTCTTTTTAATGTCAAGAGAAATTAACCTACATATTTACCTTTTTTATCAAGACTCGGCACTTCCTTTCTCCCCAGAGGGTAGGCAGAAGCGACAACCTCGGGCGTCTCCGTCACATTGCCACTTGTCGCCAGTGGGAACCGAGATAGGGCAGATCTGTGAGCTTTGTCACAAACGTAGCCTAGTACTACTGGCTCTGGTGAGGGGGAATCTGAAATACAAATACATAGTGACTGCTTTGGTGGCGTGGTCGGTAGTGCATCCGCTTTCGACGCCAGTCTCGGGTTCGATTCCCGGTCGGGAAAAACTTTTTGTGATGACACATACATTTGTTCCGAAGTCTGGGTGTTTCCTATGTATAATATGAAATGAAAACTCATGGTAACTCACTCCCTTGACGTTTCACGCTAAGTTTTACAACGCTAGTTCCCTGCAGTAATATAGCTTATACATCAGAATAACACATAGGCTACAATTTATAAAAAAAATTGTGTGAATTATGACTGGAGACGGGAATGGGAAAAAATCCAAATTACCACGCGGGCGACCACTATGAATGTAAGGCATGTTCAATTGCCTTACATTCATAGGAAGTCCAGTTCAAAAATGCACTTAAAAATATTTTCATTGAAAGATGTTATTATAATATTATTGACTTCATTGAAGACAAAACACTTTGACATTGTAAATTCTCTTTTTTTTTTTTTGTCGCTTATTTTTAATTGTGATAATACCCATTTGATTGTACCTGACATTTAATACTATGTTATATTGCTGACATTTAATTAACTATATCTGTAATAATCAAAAAACTACTAATTATATTCGTATGACATATTTTTTGGCTAAGCATGTTGATACAAATCTTTAAAAATATCTGTGTCACGAATGCACTAACGCATAACACATGTATTACAAATAAATACATCTTTATCTTTAATTCAAGGGGGTGACACCGCGAGTACTCATTCGATGTCGATAAAAAACTACATCAATTTTAAGTTATTTTCAATCGCCTTCCAAAAAAGAAGAAAGTTCCCAATTCAACTGTATGTGTCTTTATTTTTTTTTATGTCTGTTATCATATCTACGGACTGGACCTCCGAGTAAATTTTGCAAGTCTGTAGTGGGTTCTGTTAACAAAACTGAGTACAAATTAACAATTTTTCAAAACAATGTAAAATCACCGTGTATAGTTTTACATATACAACACTTACTCGATGCAGATTCGATGTTAGACTTGTTGTTGACAACCGGCACTTTTAAGATGGCTGTTTGAGTTGTTGCATCACTTACTGCGATAGTTCCCGGCTTTAATACTGAAACCAATATTAATTATTTAAAAAAGTCACAAATCACTAAATACATCCCGCAATGTTCCTAGTGCAAAGGTCCCCATGATGCTGGCAGCATTGCCCCGCTGAATGGCAATGGACAATCTTTGCACCAGGGAAGACCCAGAGCGAGTGTCACCGGACCTCTTCCTGAGTCTACGTCTTTCTTTAATTATTTATTAGGCCTTTTATTTCCATTAAGTATTAAGTTTTGTTTTACATAATTTTATTATACATTACATTATTTTATTATTATTTATTATTTTGGTTTGAAAAAATTTACTGGTGGGACCAATAAAATGAGCTACAGTGATCATCATCATTCACCGAGCCTTTTCCGTTATCGTATATATCTCTCTCCATCCAAAGGTTGCCTGGAAGAGATCGCTTATTAGCGATAAGGCCGCCCTTTGTACATTAGTTTTAAGGCATGTATGTTATATGTCACTATTTATTGCTTGTGTACGATGTACAATAAAGAGTACCAAGGCAGTTGGGGTCGGCTTTCCAGTCTAATTGCAATTTGGCTGAGCTTCGATATTTAACGTGAAGCGACTGCCATCTGACCCCCACAACCCATGGGCGATATCGAAGTTCTGTAGTTAGACCACTAGGATTTTAGATTTAGGGCTTCAACTGACCTAATGACTGCCATAGATGTCCGTATGACAACCGGGACCGACAGCTTAACGAGCTCTCCAAGGCACGGAGGGGTCTCAAAGTCTTAAGAAATGGTCACCCATCCTAAGACCGGCCTAACTAGATGTTATTTAACCTTTGCAATGTGTTAACATTGTCGGTGACCACTAGACCACGACGAGCCCCTCCAATGAGCTACAGTAAAACAGACAAAAACTTACCAGTATTAATTTTGATTTTCTTCTCAATGTCAATGATATTATCATCATCCGTTTGGTCTTCCAGTTCGAGCGGGTCCTCGTCTGACATAAACAAAAATTTTATCTCTTTACTAAATAATGTTGAAAAGTACAAAAAACAACAACAAGATAAACTATCTATATGTTAAATATTGGATTTTTTTTTAAATATTCTCTCCGAGACAGTCTTGATAATGCTTCGTTTAGAGGCGAAACAATTGTCGACGTTTGGTTGTCTTTTTAATCTTGCGAAAAATAGTACTATTAAGAAATTTAAAATAAGTTTAAAACGTTTTTTTTTAATATTTAACTTACCATTGCTTTATCTATATGTTTCTGTATTTAACTATTCTTAACTACTTCGGAGTCTCGGGTTCGATTCCCTGATCGAATCAAATATTTGTGTGATCCACAAATGTTTGTTACGGAGTTTGGGTGTTTTCTATGTATAATATGTATGTATTTAGAAATATATAAGCTTGTCTATTGTCAGTTGTCTAGATTCCATAGCACAAGCTTATGGCTTAGTTTGGGCTAGTTGTGTGAGAATGTCCAAAATATTTATTTATTCTTAAAATGTTTAAATAGAAATTATAATTAACAAAAACAGGCCAAGTGCGAGTCGGGCACAAAGTGTTCCGCACTAAAACGACAAAAAAATCACTTTTGTTCTATGAGAGCCCCCTTAAATATTGGTTGTTCCCCCTTAAATCAGAGGTATCAGAAATACATCATCTGTGAAAATTTCAACTTTCTAACTATCACGGTTTATGAATACAGTCCAAGACTGACGGACGGACAGTGAAGTCTCAGTAATAACTAAGAGGACACAGTCTCAAGCTGTGTTGTTCCTTCTCACAAAACAATCCTCACAAGCACTTCATTAGCAACAGAGTGGTCAGAGCGTGGAATATGAACACAAGACACACGGAGAACACAAACCAATTTAAAAACAGACTGGACAGCTACCACCAAACGCACTGAGAAAACTTATGGATACCAAACTGGATACAGGCACTACTAGTTCTTTCAACTGCCTGCCTGATAATAAATAATAATTCCCTTCCTTAAGAGCGTGTACGCCGTCTATGCGCAGTTTGACACAAAAACAATACTTTTCAAACCTGTTAATATAGTGAACTACTTATCTTACAAAAATGTTAATTACTAATAACTTTAGGAAATTTTGTAGTCTCAATAGTTAGTAGAGAAAATATTTCGATTAATACAGTATTTGTGCATTCTATCATGATAACCTAACAGAGGTTTTCTCAATTACCCTTTCAGCATCAATTTCGAAGCTGCAAATATATCAAACTACTAACAAAATTAATTAACAAAAAATATTAACCAATCGATAAGATCCTTAGGAAAATAGTTAGTTAAAAATATTTTATGATTTAGGTATATTATTACAAGAAATTAAAATTCAAACTGTGAAATATTAGGAAATTTAAAAGGTTTTTTCACCGATATATCTTATTAAATTCAATATAATAATAATTCAACTTAAAAGATGAACATCTTTTTTAAAATACCTAATTTGAATTTTTAATAAATTTATTACTATTAATTTTCTATAAATTTTTGAAAACTATTATAAAACGTCTAAAAATCTATTCAAATCAGTTCGCCGCGTGGCTTTCTAGAGTGAGGATGTGTCGCTCGGCGCTCTGATTGACCTGCCGTGCGTATAAGAATAGCAGACATTTATAGCGTCATCGACAAATCTTGGTACTTTGGTAAGTAAAATATTATATGATTTATTTTAGGCAGACAATATTTTTAGTCACAACAAATTATATTTCAGCCGCAATGGGAAATAAAACCAAGTTATTTTTAGCGAAGAAACGAAAACGAAAAATAATACAAATTTGGAAAAGGCAAGAGCTAAAAGGTATATATGATATACAGGGTTATTTGTAATTAACTAGCATCCTCGCAGGGGTAGATAGCTGACATCATAAGTAACAACGTTTGTTCTAAGACTTTTTATAATTCGTTAAATTTTATTTTCATACAAAAATAAATTTAATTTAGTTTCGCGTCTGACAGTTATTAACTCTACGCCGCAGTTTACGCGCACCGTAAAAAAATTAGGTAAACAAACTCGTATCATCAATTCATGCAATGCACGGATAGGGACGGGACACGGGGCGGCGGGCACGGCGCTAGCGCCTTTGACCTTGACCCATTTCGCTCACTAGATGCTTGCTTGGAGTGATAATAATGTGGCGGAAGCCTGCCGCCAATATGCAGTAAGGTTTCCAAATCTACCTACACCGAGCCGGGCAACGATGTTATCTACCACACAGCGATTACGCTACTATGGACAGTTCCAGCCCAGGTTCAGTGATAGTGGTCGTCCACCGAGGCACTCAGTACGGGAATAAGAAAGGATACTGGACTTATTTGAGGATAATCCCGCCGCAAGTACTAATGAAATGAAATGAAATTGAAATTATTTATTTATTTGTATAGGTCAATAAATGGCTCTTACAAACGTCAGTAAGTACTTAAAATAAAAAATGTCATTGCTTCTATATTTACATGTACTGCCAGATTCGCAAAGCAATAAGTAGAACCGAGAGAAAGAACCTGGCAATAAAACTCTCGGTCACTCTTTTCAAATAATTGACTCATTTACACATTTTCTTAAGACTAAATGTGGACGAATGTACATTGGTCTCGTGTCAAAATCAAAAAGAGTGTATAATACAACACAAAAATTATTATAGTCGCCTAAGTACAATATGCTACAATTACGGCATTTTAGGAGGCGCCTGCACCATGCTAAAGCCAGACACTTTTATCATTAAGGTAATCAACTGTCTTATAATATGCTTTTTGACATAAAGTGGTCTTTATAAAGTTTTTAAATTTATTGTCGGGCATACAAAGGACCGATTCAGGCAATTTATTATAAAAGCGTATACCTTCCCCCTTGAAAGAATGACTAACCTTGCCAAGCCGATAACACGGAGGGAGTAGTTTATTTTTATTACGTAGATTTCTGTCTGTAACGTCACTTACTTTAGTATAGCTAGATATATTTTTCCTGACATACAGTATGTTATCAAATATATATTGGGAAGCTACAGTTAAAATATTAATATCTTTAAATCGCTCCCTAAGAGAATCTCTTTGACGCCACGCTACGGTTTAATGTATCGCAGTTCTTCGCGTGGAGTGTCATTCACAACAAAGGCAAATATCCATTCCATCTTCATCGTGTCCAGGAACTCACCGACCAAGCGCGCGCGAACGTGCGTGTGTCGACCTTCAGTTTATGAATGAAACATAGACTTAATAGTGTCGCGTTATAACAACAAAAACTTGAAAACTAATTATTAAATAATGTATTCAGTTTTATTAAAAGTCGTAAAACAAACGTTGTTACTTATGATGTCTGCTACCTACCCCTGGGAGGATGCTAGTTAATTACAAATAACCCTGTATATGCTATACTAGCTTCAACCCTCGGCTTCGCCAAATTAAAATATACACTTTCGCATCCTTATTTTAATATGGTGTTTTATCTGGATCCTAATAACGCTAAGAGGAAATGTTTTTGAGATGCATGAAAACATACATACTAATAAGTGACTTAGCTTGTAGTGTTTAGTGGTACTTTTTACTATTAGTCTACTTGAGCCGGGTTTTATTTCAGAAAGGCCCGTTAACCATGGCAATTTCAATTGTATTTCAATGATTAACATACTATACAATTTTATTTAAAAACGTTGATATTATTTTATCCTAAGTCTGTTTCGTTTTCATAATTTTTTTATTTAATTACTGCATGATACTAACGCTTGCTTTAAAATAACAAGGTTTGTGTGCTTATTGGTTTATGGTTTCACTACAGGCAATGTAAAAGAAACTCAAGTGAAGAAGGAGTAACGGGAACAGTTGAGTATGACCATGCAAAATGTCATGACGAAGGAGCAAAATGGTAGACCCACGAAACTCCAGGTCGATGCCGCTGAGAACTACGACATATTAATTGAATTTATAAAGATGTTATTTCCGTCTTTTCTTTTGTTTCATTTATCTCTACACTAAATCCCCAAGTACGAAGTCGCAAGCAGAAGCTAGTGTAAAATAAGGGTCTCCCTTGTTTGACCGAAAGGAATTGGCAAATATTCACTTCTCAAAAATTCATTTGCCAAATTATTACTTAGCAAAAAATATATTCACAAAAACTTTTAACGCAAACCTAATGGAAATGTTTTGGAAATGAACGTTTAAACTATAACTTGTTTATCAACTAGTACAACTTTTAATATTTTTTATTTAATCAAATATTTCAGTTGAAATAACTGTTTTTACGAAAAATCAAATAAGCCAAATATTTAGTATAGTCAGTTTTCAATTCTCCCTTTCCTATTCAGGCAAATGCTTCAATGACAAAATGTGTTAAAGAAGAAATTAACCCTACACACACACACTAACACAACACACTTCTAAATAGTTCAGTTCCGGGTAACCTATGTACTAAAAACAACCTTTTTTTTTCTATTAATTCAAGTTGTTTCTGGTGCAGGAGGTCACAGTTTTAACCTAACCTACGCATTTTGTTTACTTCCCATATTTTTTGTCTTAACAAATCATTTCACCATACGTTTATTGTCTGAAGATTGTTTACTGAAATCATTTGATTAAAGACCAAATGCCATAATGCAATTTTACTTGGTAATATTTTGCCAAGTAAAAAATTGACCAAATGAAAATATGCGTACTAAAATCATTCGAAATATTGCAATGGTAATAAAAAAGGTTGCTAAAATTTGTTTAGGTAATGAAATTTTGTCAAAATCTTTTCGGCAAAATGGCAGGCACCCGTAAAATAAACTACTAAGTTTTAATTAAATACCAAAATCAATCATAAATTTATGATATTTTTTTTCAAACTAACTATAATGTTCACTTGAACGGATCAAGATATATTAGTTTGATTATAGCACGCCAGCGCTTCACACACAGTTACACTCGTGTCGCGCTGCTTCTGTGTGGGTTTGAATTACCTAAAGTTAACATCGCGCTCTAGGCGTACACGCTCTTAACTCATCATTCACCGAGCCTTTTCCCAACTCAGTTGGGGTCGGCTTTCCATTCTAACTGCGATTCGGCTGAACTTAGATATTTTCCGTGAAGCGACTGCCATCTGACCTTCACAACCCATGGGCGATATCGAAGTTCTGTAGTTAGACCGGTCGGATTTTTTATTTAGGGCTCCAACTACCCCTAACGACTGCCATAGATGTTAGTATGACAACCGGGACCGACGGCTTAACGTGCTCTCCGAGGCACGGAGGGGTCTCAACGTCTTAAGAAATGGTCACCCATCCCAAGACCGGCCTGAGTCGATGTTGCTTAACCTTTGCAATGTGTTAACATTGTCGGTTACCACTAGACCACGAGCCCCTCCCTTACTATTTGTATGTTAATGTATGTATGTTTATGATAAGTTAATATGTATGTATTTGTGTATTTATGTAGTTATAGTTTATTAACCTTAAGTTTACAACTGTACCAACCTGCACACACACCAACACCTGATTGGACTAACTTCTCCTGTCTAAGGGCTCGTTTAAGGAGACGCGGGGCGTCGAGCTTCACGTGCAGCGTGGCTTGGCGCGGCACGTCGAGCGATTTAAGAGCTCGTTTAAGGAGACGCGGCGCGTCGTGCGGTGCGGGCCGCCAGAAACACAAACATACGGCAATGTTTGGAGCGTTCAAGGAGAAGCGTCTTTGCAAGCGTTTGTTTGCGTTGTAGCTGCCCAAGCGACGAGCGTCGCCGCGTCGGACGCGGCAAATGTAGCGACAGGCGACGCCGCGGGGCACGCGACGGGTAAACCAGTGAGTTTCGCAATGGGAGGACGCGGCGGATGAAGCGGCGGGTGACGCCGCAAAGGACGCGGCAAGGAAGGCTGGGAGAGGTGCGGGGTATGCAGTGGGAATGTCGGCGTCGTCGGCGCCAGTTTCAGGGACGGAAACTTAGCATTGCGCTCAGGAAAAAAACATTACAGCGCTATCTACTAATCCTGCTGGATAAACAGCGGACAAGTTAATATATGCATTTCTCGCTAGATGTTTCTTTTCAAAATTTTATGTTCCGCTCTAGCGGTAAATAAAATACTGATGAAATAAAATAATGATGTCGTCTATGATTACGAATACACACGTTTGCTCTTTGTAACTAGTCGAACAAGACTGGAAGGACGGCAATAAGCTGCGAGAGTCGCACCGGGTGTCGCACTGAACGACGCCGCATACAAAGCTGCGTCTCACGCGGCGGGCGCAGCGCCGTGCGAAGCCACCGCGCGTTTCCTTAAACGAGCTCCTGCATGTCTATTTGTTTGAGTTTGCGCGTGACGCGACGCGGGCCGCTTCACGCGCCGCCTCACTATAAACGGTTAAATCGCTCGACGTGCCGCGCCAAGCCACGCCACACGTGAAGCTCGACGCCCCGCGTCTCCTTAAACGAGCCCTAACCGTTTATAGTGAGGCGGCGCGTGAAGCGGCCCGCGTCGCGTCACGCGCAAACTCAAACAAATAGACATGCAGGAGCTCGTTTAAGGAAACGCGCGGTGGCTTCGCACGGCGCTGCGCCCGCCGCGTGGGACGCAGCTTTGTATGCGGCGTCGTTCAGTGCGACACCCGGTGCGACTCTCACAGCTTATTGCCGTCCTTCCAGTCTTGTTCGACTAGTTACAAAGAGCAAACGTGTGTATTCGTAATCATGGACGACATCATTATTTTATTTCATCAGTATTTTATTTACCGCTAGAGCGGAACATAAAATTTTGAAAAGAAACATTTAACGAGAAATGCATATATTAACTTGTCCGCTGTTTATCCAGCAGGATTAGTAGATAGCGCTGTAATGTTTTTTTCCTGAGCGCAATGCTAAGTTTCCGTCCCTGAAACTGGCGCCGACGACGCCGACATTCCCACTGCATACCCCGCACCTCTCCCAGCCTTCCTTGCCGCGTCCTTTGCGGCGTCACCCGCCGCTTCATCCGCCGCGTCCTCCCATTGCGAAACTCACTGGTTTACCCGTCGCGTGCCCCGCGGCGTCGCCTGTCGCTACATTTGCCGCGTCCGACGCGGCGACGCTCGTCGCTTGGGCAGCTACAACGCAAACAAACGCTTGCAAAGACGCTTCTGCTTGAACGCTCCAAACATTGCCGTATGTTTGTGTTTCTGGCGGCCCGCACCGCACGACGCGCCGCGTCTCCTTAAACGAGCCCCTAGGCTCATTGGAAGAGATCTCTATAGAGATAAGTGGAGCCTTTGTATACATGTATATAATATTTATATTCACAATATTGTTTATACTGTGTGTACATAATTGAATAAATAAATAAATAAATAAATAAAAAATAAGGGTTCCCGGTTTACGCTTTGGGTACGGAACCCTAAAAATAGATTAAAACACAACTCACCATCACAAACAGTAGCATCTGAGTCGTATCGGGCCTTCGCCCTCTGTACCAAAGCCCTCAACTTGACAATAGTTCTCTCTTGTCGGACCACCTGCTCCTTTAACTGTTTAAATTCTTTGCCACGAATTTCATCTCTTTGTTTCAATTCATTAATTATTTTCATAGCACGCCCCTGTAAATAATATATAGACAAGGTTCAAAAATGCATGTCCATTATTACAATGATAATAGAACTGGAGGATAGCCGAGTCGAATCAATAATAAATATGTGTGATCCACAAATGTTTGTTTCAGAGTTTGGGTAATTTCAATGTATATTTAATATGTATTTAGAAATAATTATAAAAGTATGTTTATCCATGATTAGGAGAGAACGTTAAGTTGTTCCCGGTTGTGGTACGAACATCTATGGTAGTCGTTACAGATATTTGGAGCCCAAAATAAATCCGACTGCTCTAACTACATAGCTTTAATACTGCACATGGGTTGTGGAGTCTGGTCGCTCCACGGAGAATATTGAAGTTCAGCCATGAGCAGTTAGACTGGATCGCAGTTAGTTTGGATGATGGCGTAAATATCAAAGAGAACAGGGCAGCTCAATTCAATTCCCATAGGAACACATGACTGGGATGAAGTTCTGACGTATGAGCTACGTTTATCATGGGAGTAAAATGATATATTGTTGTCGAAGAGCTATTCTGAATCCAGAGCGAAGCGAAGCATTCAAAAGCAGAATCCTGAGCGTAGCGAGGGATTCAAAGAACGTCGCCTGAGAAAAAAAAATTTACTCTCGAGTGATGAAAAGTATAATATACTTACATATACAGCACTAAAAACCACTGAGGTTTAGTCGTGTGCTGTTATGAGTCTACTTTAGGTTAGTCTTAACTAAATTAATACGATTTCCTATGAAATGAAATGATTTATTTATCTGTATAGGTCACTAAATGGCTCTTACAAACGTCAGTAAGTACTTAAAATAAAAAAAATGTCATTGCTTCTATATTTACATGTACTGCCAGATTCGCAAAGCAATAAGTAGAACCGAGAGAAAGAACCTGGCAATAAAACTCTCGGTCACTCGTTTTCAATAATTAACTCATTTAAACATTTTCTTAAGACTAAATGTGGACGAATGTACATTGGTCCCGTGTCAAAATCAAAAAGGGCGTGTATAATGCACCAAAAAAAGAAATATAAGTATATAGTCACCAAAGTACAAAATATGCTACAATTACGGCATTTTAGGAGGCGCCTGCACCATGCTCAAGCCAGACACTTTTATCGTTAAGGTAATCAATTGGCTTATAATATGCTTTTTGACATAAGTGGTCTTTATAAAGGTTTTAAATTTATTGACGGGCATACAAAGGACCGATTCAGGCAATTTATTATAAAAGCGTAGGTATACCTTCCCCCTTAAAAGAATGACTAACCTTGCAAAGCCGATAACAGGGAGGGAGTAGTTTATTTTTATTACGTAGATTTCTGTCTGTAACGTCACTTACTTTAGTATAGGTAGATATATTTTTCCTGACATACAGTATGTTATCAAATATATATTGGGAAGCTACAGTTAAAATATTAATATCTTTAAATCGCTCCCTAAGAGAATCTCTCTTACCTAAACAATAAATGGCACGGACTGCCCTCTTTTGTAATATAAAAATTGTTTCTATATCTGCTGCATTTCCCCAAAGTAGTATTCCATAGGACATCAAGCTATGGAAGTAACCAAAGTAAACTAGCCTAGCAGTAGCTACATCTGTCAACTGCCTAATCCGTCTCACAGCATATGCAGCAGAGCTAAGCTTATTAGCTAAAATGGTGATATGGTCACCCCATTGTAATTTAGAATTTATTGTTATGCCTAAAAAGGTAGTGTTATTTACAAATTCTAACCTTTGGCTACCCAGCACGACATGACTATCATACGGTCATAAGGTCCTAATTCCCATCATACATTCATAGAAGTTACTCAATTTCTAAATAATATCATTGCGCAGTCAAACTGCGTCTAAGAAATACAGCTTTAACTTAAAATATGTTTACTGATTAATTTTTGTAAAGTTGCATAATCTGTTCATTAGTTTTCGCCTCAAAGTGAAACATCTATTCGGGTAATATTGATATATAATTAGTTCATGAAATTTTTATTTAATTCTTATGTTCCATACAACTTTTTTCTTCTTCCATAAGGTCCTTCTCCTGATATTAACGAACAACAAAAAAAATATTAGCAGAATCGGTCCAGCCAGCGTTCACATGTGATGTTATTTCTTCACAAATAGGGATAGTATGATGAAACGCAATTGTTTAAAAATTTAGTACATACTGGTATGTTCAATCTTATTTTCTGCAAGTTTTTAATAGCAATCAGTAACGGGTCCGAAGATACTGGCTCGTTTACTTTCTCCTGAAATAGAAATAGGGAATTTTTTAAATAAGATTATAACCGCGTATTCTTGTTCCACATTCTATTTACTGGTATTTAGTTCTGGTTGACAGAATTTAAGTTTAGATTACAGAATTGATACGGTTATTGATTTTCTATTGAGATGAGATCCGTGCCGCTCCGTCGCTGTATATCATATTCTCAAAAGACCACATTCGTAAAATACGATATTCGCAAAACATCATATACTTATAATATCATATTCTGAAAAGATCATAATCTTCTAAGACCATATTCGCAAAACACAACATTCTTGTGTTACCACATTCAAAGTACAGTTCAGTACAGTAAAGTTCAGTCTCTGATGTTTTATTTTTTTATTAAAAACGAAATTCGTAACAAAATAAAAAATGAAATTATTCTTAAACAAAACAAAAAATGAACTATTCTTAAACAAAACAAAAAAAATCATATCCCAATAAATCATTTCTTAGTAAGTATTTATTTCTTGATAATGCACTAATTGCACATAAGCGTTTCAAACACATTCGAATGCATATTGTTTTATTTACACAATCATTGACTATACTTTCAATTTTTTTATTTTTTTCAATTTTTTTTATTTTTTTTCATATTGGGTTCGCCAAATTGACGCCGCCCGCCTGGTGGTAAGTCGTGACGACGTCTAGCGATTGTGGGCTACTCTCACAGCACACAATACTATAGAGAGTGGCCCTCAACTTGACGACCTACTGATGTGCCTCCTCTTCACGCTCCGCTTAAAGAACCCGGGGTTTTATGTGGGAGGAAACACGTGCACAGGCAGGGCGTTCCAGGCCACTATCGCTCAGCAGAGAAACTAACGTTTAAAACGTTCGGTTCTCGCGAACTTGCTATCCACTGTGTGGGAATGGCATCTCTGCCGTTGTTCGCGCTGTTCGGGTTGTTCGCGCGTTGTTGTTCGGGATCGGAAGGAAGAGGGTGGGATCAGATTGAAGAGCTCTTCAGAACATTCGCCGTGGTAAATACGGTAGAATGCGGCCAAGGAAGCTATTGTTCGGCGCAGAGCTAGCGGCTCAATGCTTCCCGTTACGTCCGGACATAATACGGATAATACGGATAGCCCGTCGCTGCATAGCGTCGAGAACGTCCAGCAAATACTTCGCGGAGCCGTCCCAGAGGTGAGAACAGTATTCAACGCAGGGTCTAATCTGCGTCTTGTACAGCAGACACCTCTGGTGCGGTGTAAAGAATCGCTTTACCTTATTCAGTATTCCTAGTTTCCGCGAAGCTAACCCTATACATCTTTCGATGTAGTTTTTATTACTGAGCTCTCCACGAACGTCTATGCCAAGGATGTCAAGGTTGTCCTTCATTGGTAATAATGCATTCTGAAGAGAGGGTAGGGGAAGGAAAGGGGATTTCTTCGCTGTAAATGCACACGCCTGTGTTTTGCGGGCATTGAACTCAACCAGGTTCTCGGTACCCCATTGAGAG